>PVJO010023036.1:0-26855 GCA_004026905.1 Hystrix cristata | reverse complement strand
TATTTTTACCTAAGAGTAGGAGGAGAGGACAAGTTGGATATCTGAAGAGGATGGTAGAGTGAAGATGGGGAAGTGAGTTTTCTGGAGAAGTGTGCTGGAATTATCAGGCAGGCAGAGTGACAATCTGATCTGTGCGGTCTGAGTTTGGAGTGCGGTGCCCCTCAGCATAGTGGAGTGATGTCTCCTAGTGTCATGCTGCGGCACAGAACGAGCGCATAGTGGGGCTAACCAGACTTGGCTATTGCCATGCAGCGAGGGCAGAGTGAGGGAGAGGAAAAGAGCACTGAGAAGCCCCAGAGGAGAGAGACTGCATTTCCAAAATACAGAATCTTACCAGGGAAAAGGGCACACTGGAGATCTGACAGGGTGACGAATACTGGAAAAATAATCAGGGAAAAGGAATGGATGAGGTTAAGGAAATTGCTTAATTTACTGTGTAAAGAGTAAGCAAAATAAAATAACAAGACATTTCTAAAATGGCTCATTCATTAGAGAGAACAGACAGTCACCTGAGAGGGTGGTTGAGATGGAGTAGAGGAAAAGACGTCAAGGAACCGAGAGGCCAAGATGATGGATAGATGACCATGTGGACACCATGAAGCGTGACTGTAGGAAACGCACTGAAGTCAACCTTGAACACAGAGAGAATGAGGCAGCCCAGGGCCAGCCAGTACGGAATTCACATTCACATAGGAAGGGTGGGAACAAAAAGGAGGCGGAGTCACGTGGAGAAGGATCAGAGTTCTCATGTGAGTGGGCTTCAGAGGCACAAGCGTCCTAGGCGAGATCCAACCTTGCAGATGTCAGAGTGCGTAGAAAATGCTAGGTAATGACACTGAGGATTTTAATCATTGCATTTAGGATTTAGTGCCATAGCAGAAAAGTGTAAGGAGATAGGTACAAGATTGAAACAAGAATTGAAAATGTTGTTGCAGGAAAAGAAGTGAAAACAAAGGGCCGGTGCTTTGGCTTCTTTGTCAAGCAAGCAGTGTCCCGTTGTAAGTTAGATTTCACCTGAATGCTGAATCCCAATGGTGGCCTTGTAGATTAGAAAGGAAGAGGGGAGGAGCCAGCCATGGTTTAGCTTCTCCCTTGATACAAAGCGTGGGTCTGGTCATAGCTAAACTCTTATAGAAGGTGAAGGAACTTCCTGATCCAAAGCAATGACCAAGAGCCCTGTTGTCACACAGGAGGGAAGCAGTGACTGTAGCAAGCTCAGAAAACATGCAGTCAGTAAGTACTCGTTAATTGAACAAGGAAAGTCTCCAAGGATTCACTGAGTTCCTCCAACCTCGAATCTGTTTTACCATTCTACTTACAACAGGCACCAGCCAAAAGACTAAAAAAGCAGCAATTACAAATTAAGAATTAATATTTAACATTTGTGTTTACAAATTTGGAATAAGACATGAAGAGAACCAGTTTCAGGTTTTGAAAATGGAAACATAGCATAACCTGCAACCCCTTCGTAATCATAAAGTCATGATTTATAGTCAATGGTACCCAAAACTAGACGGGTTTTGGCAGAGGCAAGAATCAAAACCATATTCAATTCATCAATCACTTACTACCTACTATTTTCCCCACTATTCAGAAGCATAAGTTTACTTCTCTTTCTCTGTATCTACAAAGCCAAGGTTCATAATGGAATTGGGCATATATTTATGAGTATCTTGGAAAAAAAAACCAATATGGTTTATAGTTCCACTTTATAAATATCAGTACTCAATTATATATTTGAAGTGGCTTTATGTATGCATGTGTATTATATTTACTGTATATATACATATAATTTTTAGTATTTTGTCCAGTATATATTGTTATTTCTGTGAATAAATTTCATTTAAAATAGACTTCAACAATTTAATATAAAATCTTTTGAAGATATGTGTTATTAATAAAACATCATAATGTGCTAGTATATCTTCTTGAAATTTTTATATCACATTAATACCGCTTAATTTAAACAACATTTCCTAATGAAATATGTAAAAGCACATTTGGATTATTACAAGATAGATTTCATTTTACTAGGAGAAACTTTTTAAATTTTAAATTCTATGAGTAAATAAATTATTATTCCATTAAGATATTAAATAATATTTGCTTTCAAAAGAAATTGAACAGCCATGGGTTGAAGGCCAGGACCCATCTGTTAAAATACATTTCACCAATTACTTAATGGGTTAGAAGAAGCAGAATAAGGTGGGGCAGATTTTCTGAGTGATGGCTTTTCCTTTATAATACATGCTTAGATGCTCTCATCCAATGGGTACATGCTTGCAAGTTTCTGCAAGCTTTTATTTGGTCAATTACATTGTTTTACAAAAGAGTTCAGTTAAAAAGGTGTGTAGGATTTACACAGGCTAGGGGAAGAAAAAAGGATTACTTGAGGAAAGCTTTGTAGAAGTAGTTGGCCAAAAGCTACCTGGCGAGGTATGAAAGTGAAGCTAGAAATAGATTGATGGTCTTAGATTAGGGAGGGAGAGAAGACTAGAGAATGGACGATGTTTGTGTTGTTGAAAATACTTAATTGGAATAAAGTAGAGGAACAAAAGGAAGTTGTGGTTAAAGGGCAAGTCAGAGAAAGGCAGCTGTGTCAGTTCTGAAGAATTATGTCTCATGCGGGTAGGACTCCAGGTGACTGGTAAAAATCATGGAAAACAGCTGGGTGCATCGCTGCAAAGTCCTGGGCCTTTGAACTCGTCTAAACCTGGCTTTATTCTCCACTCTGCCACTTACTACAACTATGGACAAGGTCGGATAGGATGCTGCTTTACAGAATCGTAATTGATTTAGTTTTCTCTTCATTGGCTTAGTTCCAGCAGAATTTATACTTGGCAAAGAAAAATATTCTGGCAGAACATCATAACCATATTTAGGAAATGTGTGAGTAATTATGAATATGAGTAAATATTTAGGAAATGTATGAGTAATTATGTATGAGTAAATGCATGAGCAAATATTTAGAAAAACTCTTCGTGTGGCCAGTTACAAAGAAGAGTCATTGTGATAATTACGACAGAAGGAAGTATGTCTTTATCTCTGTTTTTACCTATTTCTTGTAAATCTTTTAGGTCAGATAACTTTAGTGATTGATAAGAACTCTAACTTGAGATTCAATATTGGGAATCGTGGATGAAAACGGTCTTGCAAATAAATTATACTTTCTAGCAGGTTCTAATTCACTGGTTTGGGGATTCCTCAGAAATATTTGGTTTTGTCCTAAAGGGCATGATTATCTAGAAAGGATAAGAGGTTTTTCTCCTTTTGATGTTGTCTTGAAAGTTGAGCGGATTTGATGCCATCTCTATAAACAGACTTGAGTGTAGGGAGCATGAATCTGTGGCTGACATCACTGAACACGGGATGAAGGAACTGGATGTACTTTTCACAGCAGGATCCTTGGAAAGCAGTGTAGCATTGGGAAAAGATTGCAAGCTTAAGACTCACAGAGATCCGATCCTGTCCTGTGTGACATTTATTGTACTTCTTAACGGACATCCTGCCTCTAAACTTGGGATAATAATGCCCAGTACCTTGTCTAGATTCTCCACTTTCTTCACATCTTAGCTCCCATAAAAAACTGTATTTTGCCCAGTACTTTAAAAATATATACACTTTTCTGTTTTTTTCCCTTTCATCTTACTTTTCTTTTAACAATGGAAAAGTGTAAATACACTTGTTGCAAATAGGGAGGGGTGGGTGAATGGAAGGGAGGGGAGGGGAAGGGGGGAAGAGGGGGGAAACCAAGATGTATCATGTACAGGTACAAAATAACCATGTCGATTATGATCATTATGTATACAATGTACCAATACATGTTCTTGGTAAAAATAAAAAATTAAAAAAAAATATATATATATGTGGCTGGAGGAAACCAGCTTGGGGTTCCAGCTATATTAATTTGTCCAACTTTGGTGAAGGGGCCCAAATCTCAGCACATTCCTCCTAGCTAGGCAGATAGAAAATGAAATCAAGCATATATTCATAACAACACTAGGATTTACTGGACAAACCAAGATATACTCAGCCCATCTGTTAACCATCCATAATAAGTAGCAGGCTTTTGCAGAAGTTCCTGACTCAACCAAAACTTTTATAGTAATCACACAAAAGTGGTGACTACTGTTGTTATTCACTGGACATCTAAGTGTAGAGAATCATTTTTACTCCTAGGAAAAGTTTCAAGTATTACCAATTCAGCTTTGAAGCCATCGCCTCTTCTAGGGATCCAACTATCAGATCCAGGGAAAGCAAACAATTCAACAGCAATAATTCTAGGAATCCTAAGTCATTATTTCTAGTGTCCTGTTGTTTCACTTTCAATCTCCTCCTCTTCCTTAAGCTGCTGGAAACCGTGCTTTGGAGCAACCCATGACTGAGTATCCATCTTTCTGAGGCTGCTGTTTTCATCCAACTCCTCCTATCCCTGTGTGCTATTAATACCTTTCCGGGTCTTTCTCTTGAACCCCACCCTGATACTCCCAAATTCTTGCTTGGACATACACGTCCAAATCTACATACCATCCTTTAGCTCTACATACCTGAAGTGGGCTCTCTATATTCAGCGCTTCACCATGCCCACCAGCCTTCCCTAATCCGCAGTTCTAACTTTACGTAGCTCCATTAAGTCACCCGGTTGTTTATCTGGGAAGAACGTAAGTCCCTCTTTCCTCTGTATTTTTCAAACTCGAACTCGACCAGACTCTTTCTCCAAAACAGCTTTCAAATGATCATTCCCTTTATTTATATTCCTGCTACCTAGATTCTCTCTATCATCAGCGTTCACTGCTTTTACTGGTCTACACCCATTTATTGGTCTACACTTACCAGTTCCAGCACCTTTCATGCTGCCTGTGAACTTATTTTTCTTGCTCTAATGTACAGATAGAATCATATTATTTCTATGCTCAAAATCCCAAACCCTTCAATGATATCTGCTGAAAGGTAAAACCTAAAATCTTTTTCACCACATAGAACTATCCTTTGTATTTTGCTTCTGTTGATGTGCCAAGCCTAATTTCGCTCATTTCCTTTCCACGCTACACTCTCTCAGCTGTTCCTTGTGTATGACGTCAAGTATCAACCCTCTGCTCTGACGTCAATCACATTTGTGTCGCGGTGACCAGCTCCGGGCAGAGCCAGCTCGGCTCAGCTGTTCTCTGAGCACGTCTCAGCTGATTATCAAGCTACGCAGGATTTCCTCCCCTGCAGCTTTCTTTCCTCAAAGCATGTGGGCCTTGGAAGAAGCTCCTCACCGTCCTGAGCGGGCAGCCTGAAAGTGTAGGACACTCCCGGGTGGGGGCCACCTTGGTGTGCGAGGGATGGAAGCCCGGCCCGCCAGTGCAGACGTTCTGTGGGCCTCCCTGTGAGTCGGGCACAGCCCAACACTCGCCGCCTGCCCTGCTGACCGAGCTAACAATTCGTGCTTTGACTCTTTCTCTTTTCCTTTTGTATTCCCTGTGCCCATAATTCTTCATCTGTGTGATTACTTCCAAGATAAATTACCTTCGTGTGAGCTTGGCTGAGGCTCTATTTTGAAAGAGTTTGGGGAACACCATAGTTACTAGCTATACTTCTCCCCAGCAGGTAGAATACCAGAGTCCAGAACCAAGGAGTTTATGGGAAATTGGTCATTCTTAGCATCACTCTCTGAAACCTATTTGTAAAATTTGTGCATAATCTCTACTGGACTTGAGGTTCTGTTTTTGTGAGGGCTTTACCTCTAAAGAAAAAAGGAAGAATTCCATTCTACTTGCAGCCAAGGCTACCATTTAGTCACTCTGCATTGTTTGCGCTAGTGGACCAGTATGCAAAGAACTGATTTTGGTACTGGTTCGTAACTGGTTATGGTCACCATCAGAAGCTGAGATTGCTGCTGTACAGTGAAGGTAAGTTGAAGTGTGTATGACAACCAGGGAGTTCACCCTGACGTGTTTTGCTCTGTCTGTACCCAGTGAAACGATCACTAGGAAGGTGTGACAACCGGGGCCAAAAGTCCTCAAAATGAGAGGTGTAAGCCAGTGATGGCACGCATGCTGCAGCAGGCTCTGTTATCATTGAAAGCTCAAAAAGGTTCACCGTCACTGATCTAGACTATGTCACTGGCAAGCAACTAGACTACTAGCAGAGCAACCTAGGTCAACCAGAGTGCTGGCTGAACGGGTGGGAAGTAGGACGTGTGTAGTAGATAAATCTGCCTAAGTGGTTTAAACAACAAGTTTATTTTTTTAATTTTGTAGGATGGGAAGTCCAAGCTCAAGGTGCTGGCATATTCTTTGTCTGGTGAGGAGTCACTTCCTGTGTTATAGATGACCAGCTTTTCACATGGCTTTTCCTGGGTGGAGGAGTGGAGTGAGGTGGGTGAAGGAAGAGAAGGAGGAGGTAGGGTTAGAAAAACATGATCGTTTTTTATTAATACATGATTGAGATACTCAGCTTGGGGAGGCTGATACATACACGTATCACATCTGGATCATTCTTAATCTCCCTGCCCTCTTCTCTCCCCTCTCCCTTTTTCCATCAAACCCTTTCCCATCTCTATAGGGTAAACCTCTCTCTTTCTTAATATGTCTTCTTATTTTGCTCTTTAAGTCATTTTAAGTCTCTCATATTAGAGAGACCATGCAATATTTAACATTTCGTGACTGACTTATTTTGCTTAACATTGTGGTCTCAAGATCCATCCATTTCCCTACAAATGACTCAAATTTATCCTTATTTATGGTTAGGTAGTACTCCATCGTGTATGAATACCACACTTTCTTTATCCATTCATATGTTGATGGGCATATACAGGCTGCCTCCAGGATTTAGCTGTTATGAGTTGTGCTGCTGTAAACATCCTACTAAGTGTGTATTCCTAAAGTAGGATAACTTTAGCTCTTCTAGGAAGATACCCAGAAAAAGTATACCTGGGTCAAATGGAATTTCTGTCTTTAGTTTTTTGAGAAATCACCACACTGATTTCCAAAGTGTTTGTACCAGTGTATATTCCCACAAACAATGTTGAAAGACTCCTTTTCCCCCAATTCTTACCAGCATTTGCTGTTTTTTGAGTCCTCCATGATAACCATTCTTGCTGGAATGAGACAGAATTGCAGTGTCATTCTGATTTTCATTTATCTAATGTCTGAAGATTTGCCAAACATTTTTTCAAGTATTTATTGGCTGTTTGTATTTCTTCTCCTGTGACATGGCTATTCATTTCAAAATTGCCTGTTTTTTGATTGGATCTTTTATTTGTGACAGTCTAATTTATTCAAATTGTTTAGTTATTCTAGATATTAGTCCTCTGTCTGAGGAGTTACTGGTAAAACTTTTTCCCCCCATTTTGTAGGTTGTATCTTCACTCTGTTGCTTGCCGTACAGAAGCTTTTTAATTTAATATAATCCCATTTGTTGATTTTTGGTGTTATTTCTTATGCAACTGGAGTTTCGTTCAGTAAGTCCTTCCCCATGCTTATATCTTCAGAATTTTGCCTATATTTTCTTCCAGTGGATTCAGTGCTTCGTTTTAATATATAGGTCTTTGACCCATTTTGATTTGACTTTAGTACAGGTTGAGAGATATGGATCAAAGTTAATTCTGCTGCATGTGGATAACCAGTTTGCCCAGCATCATTTGTCAAAAAAGCTATCTTTCTTCCAGTATATATTATTGGCCAGTTTGTCAAAAATAAGCTGACTGAAGTTCTGGGGTATTTCTGCATTCTTTAGTCTATTCTGTTGGTTAATATGTCCATTTTTGTGTCAGTACCATGCTGTCTTTACTACTGTGGGTTTGTAGTATAACTAATTCTATCAGATCCTCATTTAACCATGATCATTTACATAAAAAAGACTATCTCCAAATATATCTGAGAATCCTGGTTTTAATATATAAGTTATAAGGGACACAAACAAACGTAAGACAGTGTAGGAGGGAGAGAAAGAATCTGAAGTATTTCCTCAGAACCGGCTACACCCATGAGGGGGACTTTGTGTGGGGCTGGACGGCAGAGCAGCACAAGGCATTGTATATCTCTTGTGTATAACTTCCTGTCTTTTCCGATCCATTCTGAGACTCATTTCATAAGCCTCACTGACCCCCGGCTCATGCAGCAGTTGCCTGGATCAGTGGCCAGTTTAATGATGAAACCCTGGACTGGCTCACCATCCTTTCCTGTTTCATCTTCCCCTGTCCATCACTTCTGCTTTCTGAGACCACTTTTATTGAACTATCCTCACTCGAGTATTTGTTTCAGAAGCTCATTTGGAGAGAACTCTTGCTAAGACATTCACTTGAACTTGCATTTCCAAAATGATTATAGCACTTAGTAAATAGACTGTCACATGTGTGGGTCCAATAAACATCTGTGCCGTCAATCTTGGTCTCTGGAAATGGCATGCTCTTTACAACCCTCAGCTCTACTGCAATCTTTGTTCAGGGATTTCCTTCTGTTCCAAGGCTCTCCATCAGATGTACCACCTGTAAAACTCCCGCTCCTTTTTCAATTCATTTGCAACTCCATTGTTTGAACTCTACTGAGCTGCTGTAGGGAATGAAGCCGTTTGGTCATTAAACAGTCTAACTTCCGGGAATACTGGGAAAGTACATTTCTTAGTCACTATTGCACGTGCCTAGAGAAGTGTGGCTGAGTTCTAGCCAGGGTACATGGGCAGTGGTGACATAAACCACTTATCCAACTCTAGCAATGAAACTATATGCATGACTTTCCATTCTCTATCTATCTATGTCTAGCTGGAAGCGGAGGACTCAAAGATGGTAACATTGTTAGCTGGAAGCAGCTGGCTCCTGGTCCATCACTTGGAAGCATTTCCTAGGAATATCACTAACCACATTAGACTTCACTTGAGTGAAAACTTCGAGCTACACCACTGAGACATCACACTTTATTTTGACCTCAGTATGGCCCAGCGTCCGGGATCTGCACATAATTACTATTAAATCAATCAATATCTCAGCCCACTTGGTTCATTTCATTTCCATTCCTTCACCATAACCAGTTTCGATTCCTCGGCACTGGTACTACATTATGTATCTACTGACTGCAGGGATGTGGGTTTATTCTAGGAGAAAAATGTTTGGAAACGATTAAGATTGACATATTTTGATTACCTAGGAAAAAGAAACTTTCTAAAACTCTAGCCATAAACAATGTTAAAGGGTTGCTGTTGGAGGTGAAGACAGATTTATCACTGGGATGCTTAGTTGGTCTGGAATTTAAAGACCAATTGTCCGAATGGTTTAACTCACTACTGCAGTAATTAAACCTGGAAAAGTCAAAAGACTTGCCTGAGGCATGTTAGCAACAGAACTCCAGGTGAAACTCAATCTTACATCTCCTAGACAGGTACTTTATTACCTCAAAATTTAAAGGGAGATGAAACAGCCAGAACATCAAATAAGTAGCAGATCTCAATTCAAATCCTGCCAATTTACTCATTATGTGCCTTTGGGCTAATTACTTAATCTGCCTCGGGGAATCCGGAATGTTTCTCGTGTATAAAAATAAAATATAATACTTTTATGGATTTTCATGAAATACAATGAGATTATCTATATCAACAAAGAGCCTGCCACAAAGTTACAATTATTATTGTTATATCTATTATAATTTTAGAGAGTAAAAAGAAGCATTCCTTATTCCATATTTCTTATTTACATTATACTGCTTGGCATGAAGTAAGATTCTATCTCATTACAATCAGAGAATTTGTAGGAGCTAAATTGGAAATAGGAATCCTACAGAAAAAAAAAATGTAGTTTAAGACCAAACAAGTGAATGTTAAGTGAATTGTGTAATACCATAATCTTTTCAAACTGGGAGCTTTCTGCAAAGTGATCTTTTATAAACGTGACCCCAATTAATTGCAAAGACTGAGTAAAAGAGGGATGAAAAGGGAGCTAATCTGGCAAAATGTGAAAAGCTGGAAAGTCCCAGAACTCTATTTCTTTCCTTAGATTCCAAGTTCCTGTGGTGACCTAGGGTAGAATTTATTCACAATTCCCATGAAAATGAGTAATTTAATAAATGGGATGCTCTAGGGCCAGAGAAGGCCTGCTTGACAGAACCATCATCAAAATGAAACTTATTTTTGCCACTGGAATTCAGCTTCTGCTTAATTTGGGTCCGTGAGAGATGAGAGGTTTGCTTTGTTCAGAGAGACAGCCCTAGAGTATGACCACCAGGCAACTGCTGTGGGAACCAGGCCCTGGAGGGCTCGGAGGCCTGGGAAGTGTCTCAGGGATCCATTAAGGCAAGCGTGTGTGATGACCAAGACTGCGATGCACCTAGTTTGAAAATCCTAGCCATACATTCACTGCCGTTGTCATTTTGAGAAAGTTAGAACTTCTAAATTTCAGGTTCCTCCCATGTAAAATAGGGCCAATGGTACTCCACCCCCTACTGAATCGTTCTGATGATTATGTGAGAATACACGGATGTGCATACAATCTAGCACAGTATGTGGCCCACAAAGGGGACTCAGTAACAATGCCTTCTTTCTTCCTCTCTCTCTGTTATGGTTTGTGCCTAAATGTCCCCCCAAAGCCTCATGTGCTAAGAGGTGGCTGGATCAGAGGTGGCTGGATCAAAGGTGATGCTGGGATTAAGGGCGTGTGATTACTAAATCAGCTCACTGATTGGTTTAGCACCGCCCTGATTCTAGCAGCCTGGATAAAATATAAGGCACAGGAAGAAGCTGTTTAGGCCTCTTGTTTACCTTGCTGTCTTCTGCCTGTCTGCCCTGCCACCCCGCCTTGGATCTAGCGGATTGTGGACCAAAAACTCTACAAACTGGGAACTAAATAAACCTTTCTTTGGGTTGTCCTTAACTTTGGGTGTCAGGTATTTTGTCTCAGCCATGAGAGAAAAATAACTAAGACACTCTTGCTCCATTTTTTCCCTCTCCCTTTTTTTCTTTCCTCTCTCTTTCTTACTTCCTTTCTCCTTTTTGTCTTTCCTTCTTCCTTCCGTTTATCTCTCTCTCTCTGTCATTTCCTTCCTCTTTCCTTCAATTAGTAAATCTATTGAAAACTAATTCAATTCTGTTATCTACATTTAACTATATAGCATTGAGTAAGATGGAGCCGCATTATACATCGGAGAGTTTTTAGGAGGTAAATTGGTTATATAAATCTAGCAAATTCATTGAGTACTAATTTGGAAATTTTGAACACAAACATATACTGTTCTAATTCTTCCATTCGACAGGAAGTGCCTCTCATACCCTGATACGTGCTTCTACTAACATTCACCCGTGAAATTCAACTTCAAGATTCATTTTCATCAAGTCCAACAAGCACAGAGAGGTGAGGGAAGGAAGAAGGGACTACTGACCCAGACCTTCAGTCACCTCCTCTTGGGGATGAAATTTGTTTTTTTTTGTTTTGTTTTGTTTTGTTTTTTTGTGGTGCCGGGGATCGAACTCAGGCCCTTGTGCTTACAAGGCAAGCATTCTAATCACTGAGCTAAATCCCCAGCCCCTCCTCTCGGGGATGAAATTTGTGGGAAGATAAAATGAGCCAATAAGTTACAGATTCATAGGGCACAGCATTAATGGAGCTGATTTTTATTATCTGCTCCATTCCTTTGGGAGCCTAGGTAAATTACCTTTGATCTACTCATCTACAAATTAAGGATTAAACTTACTTTAGGAAGACAGTACTTTGGTCGCCTTAATTATAAAGTCATTTAACAACATATTAAAAATGCAGCAAATGAAAGCTTAGCTCTTTTTAAAATAGAGTTTGTTTTTCAAAGAAGTTTAAGCTTGCAGAAAAGTTGAGTGGCAAGTACTGAGATTTCTCATGGATCCTCTGCTCCCCAACATGCACAGCCTCCCCCACTACCAGAATCCCCTCACTGGTGTGGCATGTTTCCTGTAATTGAGGAACCTAATGACAAAACCACTGTTGTCACCAAAAGTCCAGTTTACATTAGGGGTCACACTGGGTGTTGCATATTCTGTCAGTTGGGTTAATGACATATTTGTCATTGTAGTATTATGCAGAATAGTTTCACTGCCCTAAAAATGCTCTGTTCTCTACTTGTTTATCCCTCTCTTTCCCGTAGGCCCTGACAACCACCAATCTTTTCACTGTCTCGTAATATTTTCTATTCTGGAATGTCATACAGTTGAGATCATTCACCATGTAACCTTTTCAAACTGTCTTCTTTCAGTAACATGCATTTAAGATGCCTCAAAGTCTTTTTATGTATTGATATATCATTTATTTTTTAGCCCTGAATCATATTCCATTGTCTACTGTCCTACAGTTTATTTATTTATCTAACTACTGAGGTCATCTTGATTGTCTGTAAGTTTTGTCAATCGTGAGCAAAACTGATACAAACATGGGGCTGCAGTTGTTTGTGCTGAGACATATTTTCAGCTCCTTGGGGAAAATACAAGAAGCATACTTGCTGGATCGAATGGTAAAAGTATATTTAGGTTGGTAAAAAATACCAAACTCTTGCCAAAACAGGCACGTCACTTTGCATTTCCACACCTGCTGAAGGCCAATTCCTGTTCCCCTTCCTTGCCTGCCCTCATTCAGCCTTCTCAGTGATCTGGATGCCGTCCGTACTGTTACTGTGTGGTGGTAACTCATCTTAATTTGCTTTTCCCTGATGACATAAGATGAAGAACATTTCTTTATATGCTTATTTGCCATCTATATATCTTCTTTAGTGAGGCGTTGTTAAGATCTTTGGCTCATTTTTTAATTGGGCTGTTTGTTTCCTTACTGCTGATAAAGAGCTCTTTGTACAGCTTGGGCAACAGCCTTTTATCAGATGTGTCCCAGTCTGTGACTCGTCTTTTGATTCTCTAGACAGTGTCTTTTGTGGAGCAGTTTTTAATTTTAATGCAGTCCAGTTTGCCAATTTTTCTTTCACAGATTGTGGTTTTGGTGTTGTAACAAAAAAGTCATTGCTAAATCTGAAGATTTTCTCCTATCCTATCTTGAAGTTTTACAATTATATTTTACACTTAGCTCTGTAAGCATTTTGAGTTAATGTTTATGAAGGGTGTAAGATCTGTATCAAGATTCATTTTTCTTTTTGCATGTGGATGTCCAATTGTTCCAGCACCATCTGCTGAAAAGACTCTCTTTGCTCCGTTGTACTCTCTTTGAAATTTTTCTCACAGATCAGCTGGCTATTGTGACTGTTAATTGTGATACGTCAGTTTGACTAGATTAGGAAACGCCTAGCAGATTAGTAATGCACACTTCTGGATGTGTCTGAGGGTGTTTCCAGAGATGATTGATCTGTAGGCCCAAACTGAGCTGGGAAGACCCATTCTGATTGTGAGTGGCACCACTAATAGGCTCCTAGTCTGGATGAAATAAAAGGGGAAGAAGAAATAAACTGATGTGCATTCATGAAAACTCCATTCTACTCGATCAGGTGTGTTTCTCACTACTTCCATCACCTGTAGATATCAGACACCAATTTCTTCAGCCTTCTAGGCAGACTCACACTAGTGACTCCAGGGAGCATGCAGGCCTTCAGTCTCAATGCCACGTCTTTCATACCTCTTATTCTGCAGCTTCCAGCTCCTTGGACTGAGCAGATCCTCTAGCTCTCCAGCAGGCAGATGGTCATGGAGGGTGTGCCCATCTCCAGCCCTGTAAGCTTACTTAACAAACCCCCTTGAAAAATTACACATGCATTTCCTCTGGATTCTGTTCCCTAAATAATACAGCTATATTTATGTGATTCGATTTCCAGGCTTCTACTTTGATCAGTTTCTCCATTCTTTCACCACAACATTATGATGTTTAGTCTAGCTTCACAATAAGTCTTGAAATCAGGCAATGTCTTGCTCTTCTTCAGTATTGTGTTGGCTAATCTGGTAATTTGGCTTTCCATATAAATTATAGATTTATAGATATCAACAAAATAACTTGCAGGGCTTTTGCTTATGAATGCATAGAATCTATAGAACAAATGAGAAAGAGATATATCAGAGCATTTTGTTCTTCTTAACAAGATCTGCTATCAGGAGAAGCTACTCAACAAGTGTGATCTACTGGAGGATTATTGGAGCCTAACTCATCTGTTGGAAGAGAAATATTCAATTCTAGCCCAGACTGGCTATTCTGTCATATATCACCCGAGGGGTAAGGTAGGGAGTGGGAACCTAGAGATCAATGAGAAAGATTCGATAATAGTTGATAATATTTAGTCTTCCTATGTATAAATATGAAATATCTCTCCATTTATTTTATTTTGTTTTGACTTCTTTAGTCAGAGTTTTATAATTTTATTCATACATTTATATCTAAGTATTTCATTATTTTGAGTGCTAACGGTGATATTGTATTTTTAACTTCAAATTTCACTTGTTCCTTGATAGTATACAAAGGCAATTGACTTTTGTACATTTATTTGTAATAGTTACTTATTAATTCCACAAATTTTGTTGATTCAGATTTTCCACATTGAAAGTCATTCATGTACAAATGAGGAGTTTTATTCTTATCATTGTATCTTTCATCTTTCATTTACTTTTCTTGTCTTATTGCATTAGCTAGGATTTTTTTTTCAGTATCATATTGGAAAGGTATAGTGGAGAGAACATCTGTCTCTTGTTACTGGGCAAAAGAAATTATTCAAAACGATCCCTCAGTTCTGTGGTGGTAAAATGTATGTGGGAGTATTTTATAGTTTTATGATTAGTTCTCAGTCATTTAATGAGCCCGTGCCTCTAGAATGTGAACTTCACTTATATCTCTAGATCCCCACTCCCACCCTTACTCCTCAGGTGATAGATGACAGAACAGCCAGTCTGGGCTGGAACTGAGTATTTCTTTTCCCACAGATGAGTTAGGCTCTAATAATCCTCCAGTGGATTACACTTGTTGAGTAGTTTCTCCTGATGGCAGATCTTGTTAAGAAGAGCAAAATGCTCTGATATATCTCAAAATAGTTGCTTCCTCTCTCCCTGCTAGAAGCATAAAGGGATTTTTCTCCAATATGCACAGGGAAGGAAAACTCACCAAAGTGTGAGGACCTTCCCATGACTAGGTCCTTCCCATGAGTAGGACACTCCTATGATTATAACATTCCCATGACTAGGTCCTTCCCATGTAGGACATTCCTGTGACTATAATGTTCCTGTGACTGGGACCTTCCCATGACTAGGACCTTCCCGTGACTGTGTCCTTCCCATGACTAGGACCTTCCCATGACTGTGTCCTTCCTATGACTAGAACCTTCCCACGACTATAACCTTCCCCGGACTGAGACCTTCCCATGACTAGGTCCTTCCCATGACTAGGATTTTCCCATGATTAGATCTTTCCCACGACTAGGACCTTCCCATGACTAGGTCCTTCCCATGACTAGGATCTTCCCACAACTAGGTCCTTCCCATGACTGGGACTTTCCCATGATTAGATCTTTCCCATGACTAGGATCTTCCCATCACTAGGTCCTTCCCATGACTAGGACCTTCTCATGACTAGGTCCTTCCCATGACTAGGTCCTTCCCATGACTAAGATCTTCCCACCACTAGGTCCTTCCCATGACTAGGATTTTCCCATGATTAAATCTTTCCCATGACTAGGTCCTTCCCATGACTAGGTCCTTCCCGTGACTAGGACCTTCCCATGACTGAGTCCTTCCCATGACTAGGTCCTTCCCATGACCAAGTCCTTCCCATGACTAGGTCCTTCCCATGACTGAGTCCTTCCCATGACTAGGACCTTCCCACAACTGAGTTCTTCCCATGACTAGGACCTTCCCATGACTAGGACCTTCCCACGACTGAGTCCTTCCCATGACTGGGTCCTTCCCCTGACTAGGTCTTTCCTATGACTAGGTTCTGCTGGAGATTTGTTCTTCAAATTCATCCACACAGACAACCTACCAATATGTCAGTTGCTTACTGCATTGGTTCCTGAAGAAGTTTTTGCTCTTATAAGTCATGGTTCTCCATATTCTCTCATCAGTCTCTCCAGTTTCTGAGGCAGTGGTTTGGCCTGTAACCCCACTTCTCTTATGTATCCATGAACACATGTTTTATTGGTTTGTTCAAATCGTAACTTGTTAGGACAGAGTGTGACTTCAAAGCTCCCTCCATACTAGAATAGAAGCTGACAAAGCTTGGCATTGTATACTGACTGTCTCTGTTAAAGTTAATAATAGCAGTTAACCTTAGAAAACATGTTACGTAACAGAAAGGGATTCACTCCTCTTATCCACCTGATGATATAAGTATACAATTATCCCATCTTAGGAAACTAAGACCTTTTACAAATGAGGAAACCTAGACCCCAAAAAGTTAAGTAGTATGTCCAAGGATGTATGACTAGAGGTGAGTAGAGTCAGTGTGTAGATGCTGGGTATGTGGTTCCAGAGACCTTGAGCTTAACTGTGACATTCTACTGCTGAGTTTGTATGGTTGGTCCAGCAACTCTTAATTACAAGATGATACTTCCCAAGAGAATATGGTACATTCATTTGCAGAATGTTTGTTACTTATTTTGTTTCCAGTAAAGGCTTATTTGGCTTTTTAGAGAGTAAAAGTTTCCAATTATTTCACAATATGCTGGCTTCATAAAAAGTAAGCATTTCTTCGTCATTTCAGAGTTACAGTTTTTCCTCTGCAGTGTTTATTTTTAGCCTATACAAATCCCACAGAAGTGTCCACTCCATGAGACACAAGAATCCCAGGCATGTCTGTACAGAAATCCACTGAGTTCTAGAAAGAAATACCAGACCATGTATTTATTTTGCGTATTGTAAAATAATGCCTTTTAGTAAGCAATGCATTATTTGTTATTACATTATTTCCTCTATGTAATTTCCAGCTTCATCTTGTACCTAAATAGAGAGGAATTCTCAAAATGTTCTTCCTGATGAAGATGAGTATTCAAACAGTGTTCAGAGACCATTGTTTCATAAACCTTACAATTTAGGTAGCTACCTTTAGTAGTTTCTTACAATGAGTCAATTTATACTTTCATAGGACAGTGTAAGTTGCTTTCTAAAAACTTACTAGATTTATGTAGAATATCAAAGCCTCCAATAATTCTGAGAGGTTCACCATAATAAAAATTGGGGAGATTTCCTAGAATGAAGCTATGGTGTGTGTATACATTCCCAAAAGTTGAAGTGTTGGGGCCTTAATTCCTCAATGCAGCAGTTAGGAGGTGGGACCTGGTGCGAGGTGTTAGGGTCATAAAGCAGGTCTCGTATGAGTGGAATAATGCCTTTCTGTGTGAGCCAGTTCTAACTCATTCAGGATTGGTTTAGTTACAGGGAGAGAGAGTGGGTTATTACAAAGAAAGCCACCCTCAGGCTTTTTCTCTTCTACACATGCACATTTCCCTTCTGCTTTTCACCATGAGTTAAAGCTGCACTCTGCCTCATCAGATGTGGCTGCCAAACTGAGACTTCCCTGTATCGATACCCACGAACAAATGAACCTCTTGTAATTGTTAATCTGGGTTGTCAACCTTATTAGTTTGAGAGCTGCCCAGGATATCAGCAAAACACACTTCTGGGTATGTCCGTGTGGGTCAGGGGAGAGTGACCTCATGTAGTATATTTGCATCCTGGCCCTTTCCTCTCTGGCACTGTTCCCCTGCTCTGCTCCTCTGCCATCATGAACTAAGAAGCTTTGCTCCACCATGCTCTTCCTCCATGATGTCCCTGCTTTGTAGTCAGCTGATCATAGACTGAATTCTCTGAAACCGTGAGCCAAATAATCCTTTGCTTCTTTATGTTGTGGCTGTGAAATATTTTGTCCAGCAGTGGGAAAGCTGACCAATATACCTCTTCTCTTTATAAATATCCCAGTCTCCAACTTTCTATTATAGCAAGAGAAAATAGACTGAGACAAATAGAATATGCTACACAATAGGCAGTCAAAGAATATATTGGAAAGAAAGGAAAAAAGAAGAGAGCAAGTTCTGGGTAGAAGAAACAGCTTCCTATTTTAGGTTCATAGCTGAGGCCCACACAACAAAAGAAATTAACAAGAAAAGCATACGCGTTTATTTAATATGAGTGTATATGATGTGGGAGATCAGAAATGAAGACTCAAAGAAACAGGTAAACTTGTGAATTTTTATGCTTAGTTTTGATGAAAAGTAGTCGTGGGTAAATATGTTTGCAGGGGTGTGAGCCAGCGGTAACAGCCCGTGCGAATTTAGCTAGGATGGTTTGTTTCAGTTTTGCTTCGTGTCCCTGTGCTTCCAGATAAGGCTGTTGCTCAGCTCCGGGCCCAGGGAGAGTAGCCCTGAACGAGGCGCTTCGGACAGGAGGAGGGAGGAAGGTCAGAAAGTCTGTCCTGCTCCTGCCATCTTCCTAAGTGCCAGGGTCCCTCACTCCGTGTGTGGGGTGGTGTGTCCTGAGGACCCTCAGGAGGAAGGAAGTGGGAGAAAGGAAAAATGAAAAGGAAGAAGGGAAGAGGTGAGAAAGGGAAAAAAGGAAAAATAATAAGAAGGAGGGAATGAAGGAAGGAAGATGAAAAGGGAAAAGGGAAGAAAGTAGAAAGAAGGGAAGACTGACATCTTTTTACACAGCATTTTATCCTCTGACATTTTTCAGGATGCCAGAATCCATATTCTGCACACACGGTCTTGAGTTTTCCCCATAGCAAAGAAATTTTCTTGACAAGAAACATAGACTCTCCTTGACTCTAGCATATTGGAATACTTGTTCTGAACTGAACAAATGTGGGGTTTTGTGCGAGTTGATGGAAGCAGTTGCTTCTTGTTGAGAAGCTAGCACATGACAGACTCTCAATAAATATCTATGTGGTTAACAAAAGCCTATCTCATATTGTGTGATATGTCATGGTTATTGTTCTAAAAAGTTCGCACATGTTCTTGCCATAGAGCCTCACTAAACTTATGGGACATGTTCTGTTACTAAGTGTATTTTACAGATGAGCAAATAGGCGGAGATAAGCACCTTGCTGAAGATGACATAGGAAGTGGCAGACATAAGATCCAATCCCCAACACCCTGCTCGAGATTGCTGACTGCCATCATCCTGTGATGTAGGAACTGTCCCACTGGGCCTCTCTTTCACACTTTTAAAACTTCTTTTCTCTTTTAATAGTACTTTTGACTTTCATTTGAGCAAAGCAATCTGGAATTGGAACAGCGGGAGAATTCTCAGAGCATGATGGAAGATGAGTTAAAACAATAATGAGAGTGTAATGTGGACCATCGTCTTGCTAACCCACACTTTGTGCTGGTTTAACATTTTGGTTATCAAAGTACTTGCATACATGGTGTGTTTATTTTTTCAGTTTTTATTTTTCATTAATACATTGTTTGCAGTAGATAATGTTTACCTTCCTTGTAGGGAATTGGTACATGTACATAACACATCTCGATTCTTTCTTCATCTCCTTCTCGACCCCCTGCCTCCATCTTTTGTTCCCCTTCTCATTTGAAACGCTGTAGCTCCCTGTTTTCTATTTCCCATCTTTTATTTTGCTGTTTAATTTATTTATACTTTGAGTTTCTCATATAAGAGAAACCATGCTGTACTTAGGCTTGTGTATCTGATTTATTTCATGTAACATTATGATCTCAAGGTGCATTCGCTTGCTTAGAAGTGACTGAAGTTTATCGTTCTTTATACCAAAGTAGGTTTATATTTAACATTAAATACTTTCAGAATCTTCTTAGGTAGATGATATTTTCTGATTTTTTAATAAAGAAAGAATCTTTAATGTAAGAAGTTTATGCACAATCACTGAGCTAAGGCATGAATTTGAACCATCTGATACCTGGTCCTTTGCCCTTTACATAATTTGTCCAACTCATGTCTTTTACCTGTGGGAAATTTAGGTAGATAATTGTTTTCAGAAAAACATAGTATCAGTTCCTTGCATTTATAGGGAACCACACTGGCAAGTAGTTTCCACGCCCACTGTTGCTTACTCATGGAGTTCAAAGCATGATGTTGAGAAGGATGCTGAGGCTGAAAGTCCACCCTGCGGGAATGACACAAGGATTACTAGGGGTGTCTTCCCTGAACACACGCAGAGGTTGAGGGGATGCATTTAGGGCATTCACTCAACCTCTCCCCATGATTTATGTTTTGGAAACTGCTGTCTTACTGTCTTAGTTATTTTTCTCTCATTGCTAGTACAAAATACCCGACATTCAAATTTAAAAGAGGAAAGGTTTATTTAGCTCACAGTTTGTAGAGTTTTCAGTCCACAATCAACTGGCTGCAAGGCGAGGTGGCATGACTGATGGGCAGAAGGCAGCAAGGTAGCAAGGGATTGACAAGCCTCTTTCTATCCCTTATTTGTTATCCAGGCTGCCCACCCTTAATCCCAGCACCCTTAATCCTAGCATCACATCCATGATCCCAGCAGAACTATGCCAAACCCATCAGTGGATTGACTTAGTAATCACACACTCTAGATCCAGCCACTTCTGAAAATGCCCCACCTCCTACTGCATTGGGCTTTGGGGGGACATCGAGGCACAGACCATAACACTTACATACTACTTTTTCCGGGTCTACTTATCTCTTTGGAACATTTGCATCATTATTCATACCACTATGATTTTATCCAAAAAATTGTATAATAGCTAACAAAGTTTTTCTTACTTTTGAAGACAAGGACCTCATATATCTGGGTTTTCCTTCAGCAGGACACAAATCCTGGTCCATAGAAAGACTGAGCAAACAGAAAGACTCAGTTTCTGAGCAATACAGTAGCTCAAAATAACTTCACAAGATGAGTATGATTAGCTGCCTGGGAAGGTGGAGGATTCTGGGAAAACTAATTTGAGAGTAGAATGGAGCCCAGCGTTCCCCGGTTCCTCTATTCTGTGTCTCCTTCCACAAATGCAAATGGTGCACCTCCTGGCCATTAGGACTTTTCAAAGCCATTAGTATTCTATGAGGGGAAGAGACTTCCAAAGTTCCTCCTGATTGCTGACCTCCTCTACTTTGTTTGGAATTAAACTCTGCAAGTCCTTCCTGCAAACTTCATCAGTTCCCCACAGACATGAAAAGAAATCCTTTCTACTGAGCCGTCTTGCTGGGAGACCTTGACTAACAGTGTCCTGAAGAAGAAATTATTCTTCACCCCTGGGGTCACTTGGTAGCTAAAACAGGCTTCTCCTCTTTCTTTTAATCTGTTCTACTTCACTGGCTCCTTTTTTGTGTGTTCTTAAAGGTATTGCCTTATTTACTTTGATGGTTTCTCATCTAATTGAATACAGCAGTGAGTTCTTTCTTCCTTGACTCTTTTGGATGTTTTCACCACCCCAAGGGGAAGGGTCCCTATCAGACAGCTTGGCTTTCAGATACTCACTTATTGAAACTACTTTAAAAGTTCTCGCTTTTTATGGGGCTGTTAAAAGTTTGCGCATTGGGCTAAAATATACAGAATAGGGTGACACCAGCCTTAGGTTGTGACAGTGGTTTTCCTAGTGCTTAAATAGAAAAAGTTTCTGAAAACAAAAGTAGGAATATGTCTCACGGCTTGATTTCTAGATCTACTGTATTGTGATCAGAGGGTCTTCTTTTACGTCTAAGAAACTGACTACATAGAAAGATAAATAACATGAACTCTAAAGTTCAAATGATGTAGAAACATTACTGAAGAGGCAGAAATAATTTTCTGGAACCAAATCCTTCCTTTTGACATGATTTGTTTCAGACTCCAGAGTTAGCAATTATTTCCTGGTTTTCTAACATGTATTGCCGTGTGTGCATGCACACACACACACACACACACACACACACACACACACACCAGAGAAATAAGCAACCCCCCCTTGCCATCCTCCTTCCGGTATCTCACAATCAAATCTGTTTGATGAAGTACTTGCAAAACCTTTTTTCAAGGTAAAGATTTTATTTGAAAAGCTGTAAACTTCTCTAAGAGAAGATTCTTTCTCCCTTCCCTTCTTCACATTTATCCATACCGAACACATCCCAGAGCACAGGATTTTCCCAGCTTCTATGTTTAGTGCCTTGTGTAATGAATCATAGTGTCCACCTGTAAGTGTCATAAACAGATGGTATAAATATGCTCACATAATGTGACTCAAAACACATCTCCAGTTTTAGCTGGAGTTCAAACAACATTCACAGTTCCAAGAAACCTGTGGCTTGCAGCTTCTGGGTCAGTGGGCGGAGAATACCGGAAAACTGAGAGCCCGGTGCTCTGTTGCCTGTCAGTGAGAGCCAACCTGAAGGAGCCACAGAGAGGGTGAAGTGGGGGAGGAGTGACTGGAAAACCTGTTTTCCACGTGCTCTTAAAGCCAATCATTTTAAAGCTGCCCCCCACATTTGTCGTTGGATCCTCAGGAGTGGGTGGTTTCACACATGCTCTTCCCTCTTCCTGGAATGTCTTTCCCTTTCCACCACCCTCGCAGTTTTCCCTGATCGTCTGTTCTCGTCCGCCAGGTCAGAAAGTCCTTTCCGGTATGAAACACACCCTCCCAGCCCATGGAGCAGGTGAGAGTCCTCTGTGCTATGTGCCCGTGACATGCTCCTGTGCTGTCCCATGCCTTCTCCAGCCAGTTGCTAGTATACTGTGCACCTCTCTCGCCAGAGTGCGACACCAGGTCGGGCATTGTGCCATGTCATTAGCATGGCGCTTGAGACGTCATAAGCATTGTTCATTGAAGGCCTACCCCAATAAACAGCCCAGTCAAAATTTCACTATGAGACCCTCCAGCTTTCTAAAGAGTGATGAGGACTGATTTATGAAGGGGGAAAAAAAGTAAATGGAATCGTCACCGATTCTAGGACGATTTACTCATTCTTCAGCCATCCAGCCCCTTTAAAGTGCTATCTGATCTTCCCAGGACAAGTACTAGCTTTCTCAAGTGCAATCACAGTGCTCATTCACAGCCTGGCTTTATTCTATGCTCACCATTTGTTCCGTCCTGCTAGTTCAGCAGCTGTTCAAGGTCAAAAACTGAGTCCCTGGTTCCTCTGTCTCATTCTGCTTTTCCTAGAACCTGGCTTGGCACAGGGAAAGTGCTCATACTCACAAAAATGATTGAAATGGTGGTGAAAAGATAGAACACCTATTCATTTAACCAGCATTCAATAAATATTTATTGAAAACCCAACTGTTTACCAGGTTCAGTTTTAGGTGCTTCGAATACATCAATAAAATATTCCTGCTTTCAAATAAACATTTGGGAAGTTTTAACTTTTCCAAGAACTAGAGAAATGGTTTCCAAGCTTGTTTTGTAACTGTGGTCACCTAAGAAATGTACACAGATACCTCAGACAAGTCACTGAATACTGAGTGTGGAATTCTAAATTTGTGATTGAGTCCAGTTTAGTCATGTCTCTCCAGTTATGGATGAATCTGGTGCCCTGAAGATATATATTCAATAAGGAAACACAAGTAGTAACTCAGTAAGCAAATAATTTCTATATTTACCCAGTGTTACTGTGGGCACAAATGTCAGCTCCATGGTTCCGTTTACTTTTTCATTATAAGCATCCACGGATACCCTGAAGGTTGAGGGCTCGGCAACCTTGGATCACTTCCTAATTGTACTAAATTAAATTTCATTTGCAAAAAAGTACCTGGTCCTTTTTTAAAAAAATCCATTTTTATTATATTTAACTTTATGTGAAATAGAGTTTATGCATGTTTGTTTTTAGTTAGACTCGTTAAAATACATATGAATTCCACGCTGTGCGATCTCGATTTTTTTCTAAGAACACCACTTTCTCTGAGACGTGATTAAGCATCTAGGACTTGCTATTTGTCAGTTATTTTGACTTGGTTGATGATATTTGACATATAGCAATTAATACCAATTATTAATCCATGGGCAGACTCTGTGAGCTGTAAGCAAAATTTAAGAAGCAAACCTAAAATATTAATTAGAAAACCAGTAAACTTCAGAGGGAGAGAATTTTGTACTTTCTAATTCTCTGCCTTTGGAAGCTCACTCAATCCATGATGTTAGGCCTGTTTGTATTATTTTATGGAAAGGCAGATGGTGACTTTTCTATTCTTTTAGCCTGTAAAGAAGATAGGCATCAGATTATTTCCAGATTTACACTAACACAACTTAACATTTCTTAAAGGGCTGTGAAGCCCTGCAGCCTTTGCAAACAGGTCCTCTCTCATCCTGGGAATGTCCTCCCTGCAGATGAAGCACAGCAGCAGTTACACGGGCCACAGGGCTCCTGAATGCACCTGAGGGGCAGGAAATGAACGTCCCCCGCAGTCAAAGCCACGGGAGCATGTAGGCATCACTTCTGCAGGAGCCGGGATGAGCTGAAGGCCTTGCTCAAGGGGACGTGGGTTGGGCAGTTTCCTTCTGGATGGCTACACATCTTGGGTGAAGGCTTTCGCGATCCCGTGAATTTACTAAGCAACACCATCTTTTGCTCCTGTGAAGACCAGCCCTCAGCAGTGCTGTCAGACAGAACAACATGCATTTATGTTTCCCGTCTCTTCCCAGGTCTACGGACCACACCACGAAGGCACAGGATTAAGCTCTCACAGTAGCAATATGGCTCCAGTCCAACTCTAGATCCAACTCTGTTGTGCGTTAGCAGGGAAGTCAGTTAACCTTGAGACAACATGCTCCACTCTACCCGGCCATCAGCACACACATCACGGGTTTTCTGTGAGGCTGACCCAGGTGAATGCATGTAACACAGCTCGGTGCCTGAGCAACAGTCTCTACACTGGTCAGGTAATACTATCATTGGCTGCAGAGCTGGGTCTGAGACAGAAATGGGCACAACCATTTCACGGCTAGAACACTTTCCTCCAGCAATTGTCAGACTCAAATACCAAGACACCTCTCACCTCTCTCCCAGCAACATCCAAATATAAAATCTTGATATGTTGGAGAGAAAATAAAAGCCATAACTGGTGGCACTGTGATAGAACTGTCATAATTAAATTAAACTAAATTTGCTACATGAATTAGGAAGCAAGTCTGGACTCTCTTCGTGCTGTAACAGTTGAAACAAGGGCCAGATTACCAGGACAGCTTGCAAACAAGAGCAGGCTCCTTCCTCGGGCAGCTGGCCACTCCCGTGGTCAAGGGCTCATGCCCTTCAGCCTGCTGGTTTCCAGCTAAATCTGCGACCGGCAACACAGCAAAGGTAGAGAAAGATGGATGAAATGTCAGCATTTTCTAAAATCTACTTAGATGTTAAGCACAAGAAATTGCTCAGAGAGGAGGCGGTCTGAGGAAGAAATAATCACTAGTGCTGTGTAGCGGCAACTGCACTGCGAGAGGCCAGCCCACGCCAACTCCCCGCAAATTCTGTTCATTCTTCCCTTCAGAGTAGACCTAGAAAGTGGCAAAGTGACCACTTCCTGCCACCTTTCGCCTGCTACCCTTGTATGAATACGTCTCACCTGGGTTGCTGCTGCAGTCTCCTAAGTGGTCCTCAGAGACCTGGTCGTCACCCTAAGGAGACGAACAGTCGCATGCTCTCAGCTCAGCAACCAGAGAGACTCTTGGAAATTGTCAGGCCGTGTACTTCTGTCACAAAACCTCGGTGGCTGCCCTGTTGTCCAGGGTCATTGCCAGACTCCCCAGAATGCCCACAGGTCCTCCGTAACCCTCATCTCCTGCCTTCTGGCATCACCTGCATTAGTCTTCCCCTGGCTCACGCTGGATTCCTTTCTGCCTGTTATTCAACAGGTACCGTCAGCTCGAGGTCCTTGCACAGGCCACTTACTCTGCTGGAAGACGCCGCAGTGGTCTGGGCTTTATCCCATATGTACAGGCCATCTGTACTCTCACTTGCCTCTTGAAGCTTGCCCTGGCCACACTATCTCGCATTGAAACTTCCCTCCCACTCTCTGCTCATTGCTTACTTTGCTCTATTCTGTACCTCTGATCACTGTGTAATATTCCATGTAACTCATTTATTACACATACTATTTATTGTCCGTCTTCCACCCATTCTCCCATATAAATTCCGAGAAGGTAAAGATGTGTATCTATTTGTTTCACCCATGTATCCCATTTGCAGAAAAAAATGAATGCTATCCTTGGCCCAGAAGTTTTTAGGAGTAGCAGTTTCAAGAGAAACCTTAGAGAAAACACAGAGCCCAACGGGGAGTACTTTTAAATAGAAAAAAAAAAGGTGATGATAGAGGATGGACAGAAAGAGAAATGATGTAAGAGAATTTAATCATTTAATCAACAGAACTAAAACTTAGTTCCAAGATCTTATTTTAACCTTCAGTTTCTAAACACATTAACATATTAACTGTTCATCTTTGCTCTCCCACTGTACTTTCTATAAAAGCTGGAAAATATTTTATTTTAAATTTTAGTAATGTTGACAGATAGATAACACTTAGTGAATCAGAACAGTGATATTGTTTTTTCTTGGATTTTTTTATCTTGATCATTAGATATTTCAGCAAAAACCAACCGTACATTCCATATTTATTTTTCAGTCAACTTATTTGGCGTTAACACATTTTTTAAAGCTGCAATTTCATACCGTCATCTGAATCAAAGGAGTAGATTTATAACCGGCCAAGGTAGGATTTTTGTTGCTGTTTTTGTTTTAGAAGGGCACGTGACATTCTTGTCCACTACCCGCTTTTGTCCAGAGCCAGGCACTGCCAACCAAAACTTCTTAGGGATTATCTCCCATCTAGGTTGTTTCATTCATCAAAATATGTTTACATGTCAATGTGTAAGAGGTACAAACTATAGAATATACGGTACAGTTTAGGTGTTATATTTGCTGTGTCTTTGGTTTTTCAACACGCCATTACATGAACATGTTTTAACTTTTGTGTTTCCATGTATGTGACTAGGTTAGGGACTGGCAGTATGCGTCTGACAAAAGACAAAGTTGATGGATACTGAAAGTTATTTCTC
>PVJO010023035.1:0-26863 GCA_004026905.1 Hystrix cristata | reverse complement strand
GGTTGAAATGACAGGTGCATGCCATTATGCCCAGCATTTTTTTTTTTAATACTTGGATTTTCCTAAATGGTGGGTATTTTGTCTCAAAAGCTTAATTTGATTGATTCCTTGAGTCCCTACTCCCTTGCTTAAATTTTCTCAGTCTTCTTGCTCCTACCCTCATCAGTGATCCTGTTAAAGGATCATTTAGTTGTTGAAACTGAATTTCAAAAATGTCAAAATTGGGGTTGGGGATTTAACTCAAGTGGTAGAGCGCTTGCCTAGCAAGTGCAAGGCCCTGTGTTTGATCCCCAGCAGCACCCCCTGCCAACTCAAAATGTTAGATGAATGTGGTAGATTGAGGAGTGATTCCTTGTGGTCTCTGTCTTCTCCCTCCACCTCTTCATCTTTCTTCTCCTCTTGAGTGGCACTTAAGTGAGCCACAGGAGCAGAGTCAGCCCAGAATTTAGGCCCCCTGTCCACACACTTCTGGGTTTTGCATTCTCTGATCTGCTGCTGCTAGCCATTCATTGTGTTTCCTTCCAACCTGAGACTGAGTTTTACTGATTTATGTCAAATTGGACGTTTGGCTGTTGATCTGATTCCTGTATTTAGGTATTCTCAGCCATGCAAAACAAGAGAACAAGAATGTGGTTAGGCATCCCCCCCCCCAACTTTTGCTGACATTATTGGACTGGGACAGCATGTCAATCATTTCCTCCCTGCTACCCATATATCCTTAATAGGTCCAGGGTCTTAAGACCTAACCTGTCCTTCAACCTTCTCCTTCTTGCTTCGCTGCATGGATAGTTCCCCACAAGCCACCATGCAACAGAGTTTCATGGTGTGTTTGATCTGTTTGCTGGAAAGGACTAAGAAAAGTAGGACAGGCTTTGTACCAGTTTGCCTTCCTGATGCTTCTGTTAAGTTTACTACCATATGCATACTGGGAGCAAAAAGACTAGATGGTGGGTTTCTTTTAGAAAGATTAAAGTGAGCAGGAAATTCAGGGATGGCCTGAAGCAGCTGGTGTGCGGCCAGTAGAGCAAGGAGGGAGGACCCTCAGCCTGGATCCTCCTCTGTTTGTCCACTCTGGGGCGAGAGGGCTGTGTTGGCAGTGAAGGGAACAGTGTCCATCTTCTTAACTAGGCATATACCCGTAGTGACATATGTTTTCCAGCACCAGGGTATGTTCAGGGAAGCAGTTTAAACATCTATGCCAAGGGGCTGGGAATGCAGCTCAGTGGTAGAGTGCCTGGTTAGCATGTGTGAGGCCTGAGTTTGATTCCCAGCACAGCACCAAACCAAAAGGCAAAACACAAAAAAACCATACATGCTGAGGCTGCTGGCACTTAGTGTTGCTGAAAGCCTGGGTGACTCTTGGGAATTCTGTGGTGCTCGGTGGTCATTGCTGTGGGTTGCCTAGACCTCTTTCCACAAAAGCTTGGAAGGCTGTGTGCTGTCTCTTAGCAGTGGCAAAATGTGGAACTCATGTCTTTGAGCTGTATCTTGCCTCGTGACTTGTCCTTCACAACGAAGTTCTGGTTTAGTTTAAAATGTTCTATTCTCTGGTTACCTTCCCTTTCTTTTGCTTCCACCTCCTCGTTCTCCCTCCCTTCCCCTTCCACCTTCCTGTGTCAGATGCTTCCTCCCTGTGCTCCCCTAGCCCACCTGTGTACTCACCTCCCCCTGGCTTCAGTACAACCTGATTTTACATCTTCTTCATCTTTCATGTGCTGGCTTACTATTGTTCTTTCCCATGGTCTTGTGTTGCTCCCTGGTTAGTAACAATGGGCTGATTTCTCTAATGCCCTCCTAAAGTCCCTCCCTTGGCTGTTTGCCTTTCTTCTGGGGCTGATGCAGATCATAGTCTTGTTTTTAATAGCAGCTGTGGATTAGTCATCTCAACATTTGTAGTCCAGGTCTTCTAGTGAAGTATGTTGTTGGCTCATTGGTGGTGATTTGCCATCTATTCATTTATTTTCTGTCTCCTTCCCCGTCCTTCTGTCCCTACAGTAAGCTGACTACTGTTTGTGGTTGCCCCTCAATCTCTGGTGCTCTGAGGAAGGTAAAGTAAGAAATTAGGAAATGTACTAGCCAATTTTACTTTCTCTGCTTTAATTCTTTTCCTTAGCTTTGATAACTAGAAGGGAAGTAAGTAAGGCAGATAATGGCCTGAAATCCTCTGTATACTTGGCATGGACTAACGGTTCCTCTGTTGAGTTCCCTCACCTTCACAGCACCTGTGCTCCTCCTGTGTGGCCTCTCATGGCTTCTCCACTCACCTCCTGTTTGCTAAGTCAGAGATCATGTTACCATTCTCAAACTCTCCCCATCCATGTGCAGAGAGTCCCTAGAAAACCAAGGAAGCCATTACTTAGATCCTGTCTTCTTTGGTTCTCTTTCATTAGCTATTGAATAGAAAGGTATCAGCTATAATTAATATTTTTCATACATATATGCTAATTAATGGCCTATAAACTATTTACATGTCAATATAGCTATCCATTTTGTGTATCTATTTCTATGTATGGAGATACATATCGTTTTTGATCCTTGTACCAACTGAATGAAATAATTATGTACTCTCTTTCTTTTTTTTGGTGCTGGGGATCAAACTCAGGGCCTTGTGCTTGCTAGGCAAGTGCTCTACTACTTGAGCCAAACACCCAACCCCATAATTATTTACTCTCTTTTGGTATTTTTCTGAATGAGGGTACTGAGACTTGATAAAATCAGCTATATCTCAGATTAGAGAATAAGCATAGAGATTAGAGAACAAGCATACTTAGTGTCTGACATATGGTCCTACAAATCTAAAACCCTTTAAAAATGATTTACAGTTTTATTTAAGCCTTTCTGCAAGCTTGCTAAGGATTAAGACTGTCAAGATTTATCCTTAGGTAGGATGGCCTCGGAGGTTGGTCAGCATCAGGTTTAATTTTCTATTCTTTTATGGTCTGGATTAATGACCCTTTTCCCAGGCAAGCATCTTCTCTCCTGCCATTCATCTCTGTCTGTAGTGAGGATTGAGATGGCAGGACCCCTGTTTATCAAAATACACAAACAGGACATCCAGAAACCTCCTGTCAGCAGGTCTTTCTTGAAGCCCTCCGCAGCTGTCTTTGCATAAAGATGTTCACAAGCAGGGTAAAGGTGTGGCTGCCTATGACACTGCTGTCTGCTGGTTTGTGATCCAGGACTGCCTACTGGAATATAGATGGCATAGAAGTGGAAGGAAAAATTTCCGTTGTATTTTTTATCATCCCTCCAGGAAGAGGATGGGTAGGTTTTATGAAGCCCAGGTTAAATGCTTGTCCCAGTAGTTTCTAAGGTCTGTAAAAGATGTTGTGTATGCCCCTTTTTGACTATTGTTCTACCTAGCCTTATGCCTTTGTTTTATCTGTTAGTCTAAGTCTTATTATAATCCCAGAATTATCCCCAGCTCATATCCCTGCTCTCCCTTCCTCTTTCAGGCGCTACCTAATCTTCCAAGGTAAAGGATACCATACTATGAGCAAAATCATTGGTAATGACAGCCAGAACTGGAGGCTTCAGGTTAGGTCAGCCACAGACATCTCTGCTATATATACCAGCCACTGGGTTAGGGTTAGGGGGAATTACATTCAGCTTCTTAAAATTTGATGCTGGCACAGAAAAGAACATAGCTTAAACTCATGGCTGTGATGCTTGGCTATGCTTTGTCTTTTTTTTTTTTTTTTTAACCAAGAACATGTATTGGTACATTGTATACATAATGATCACATTCATCATAGTTATTTTTGTACCTGTACGTGGTGTATCTTAGTTATGCTTTAGCTTTACACCTGGAAAAACGTGAGAATCCTAGTCTTTCAGCCTTAAGATGGAGTCTCTTCAGATCTATCACATTTATTTTTCTTTCATTTTCTAATTTATCTGGTTATGTTTGGGTGCTCTTTACCCAGAAATTCATATTGTTATCAAATATGCAAAAATATTTAGTTGTGAATGTGATGATCTTTTCTGGGTACCAGAGATTAATTCCGATCCTTTTATTTGGCATGATATATCTATCTTAGCAATACTGTACCACATACATAGACACGTAGTCTTCTCCTGTGACAGTTTCTCTGTTTGTTTTGTTTGACCCAGGGTCTTGCTGTATGACCCAGGCTTGCCTTGATTTTGCTGTATAGCCCAGGCTGGTCTAAAGCATGAGATCCTGCTCTTTCAGCCTCCTGAGTGCAGGGACTATGGGTGTGCACTACTCTACTTGACAGACTTTTTTCTTCTGATGCTGGGGTCTCACTCATGCTAGACAAGCACTCTACCACTGGTCTATATCCTTAGCCCTTGTTCTGTTTTGTTACCTTTTTTTCTTGTTTTGTTTCTGAGACGAGAGCTTGTTCTGTTGTCTAGACTGGTGTCAAACTTGTAGACTCAAAGTGATCCTCCCATCTCAGCTTCTTGAGTACTGGGGGTACAGGAGCATGCCACTTCATCCAACTTGGAGTATCTCCTTTTATTGTCCCCTTGCTAAACATCCTGCAGCAAGAAAGTCATTAAGAGGTCTTCTCAGTGTGAGGGAGCTAAGGAGAGTTCTGAATGCTGTCAGCATTGGATGTGGCATGGGAGAAGTTGGTTGCTTTTACTTTACAATTTGATATTCTTCATCTGCCCTTTTGATATAACTGAAATTTAGTTGAGCCATGGCAAAGAAAATATGTTAGGAACTAGATAGTACTCCTCTTATCAGGCAGTAGTCCTGATGGCTTTGTGACAAATACATCTATCACTTATAGCCAAGAAAGGGTAAGCTAATTTTTGGCATCTGAAATCTCCAGAGGGGGAGTATTGTCTACTTCATTTTGAAATGGAGTTGCCATTTTCTTTTCCTTTGGTTTACAAACTATAACATTAGAAGTATAAGAGAAACTCAATTCTGTAGAGTTATTTTCTTTCCAAACTGGAGCCTGCTAGATCAGTCAAGAATCAGTCAACTCTCTATGTTTATTGCTTGGTGTTGTACAGAATTACTTCTTAATGTGATACAGGATTTAAAAAAAAAACCAAAACTTTCTTTTATTTATCAGAAAATCTTAAATAATTTTGCTTACTTTGGTTTTGCAGTGGTTGATTGTTTTTACAAGGTAGACTTTTAATAAGAAAGGTGTAAATCTTTAAGAAAAAGGTGAATGTGTAGTCATGTGTAACTGCATTGACTGTTTTGGGAAGTGTTGATAGGTTGGCAGGACTGTAAGTCTAAGATCGGTGGCAGGAGATGCACTCTGAGAGTTGGAGTGGTGCAGATCCTAGAAAGTGTGTGTGCCATGCAAAGAAGGTGAACTTTATCCTGCAAGAGAGAGGAGGTTATTGACATGTTTGACCTATGGAATAACATGGTGAGATTTTTATGTAAGTGCCTAGAAGGAGAGACTATAAAAAGTTACCACTAAGGTACTAGGAAAGCATTGCATGAAAGGAGGGAGAATCTGGGGAAATGTGAGAAGTCTTCATGGATTTGAGGCTGGGTGTTGAAGAATGCATAGGACTTTGAAAGATGAGGAGAATGGATATAGGGAAGGAGAATCTAGGTGAAGGGAACATTAAGCAAAAACTCAGAGACGAGAGAGTTATATTCAAGGATCCTGACGAGAATTTTGGAGTTTGGTGATCCAAGAGATCAGGAAGCCCTGGGGAGTGGAGGGCCTGGAATGGCTGGCTGGGAAGTTTGGACTTTGTGTTTATCAAGGGGCAGCCATTATTCAGTATTAGGCAGCTCGCTGTGACAACACTGGTTGAGGAACCTCATGTGGCAAGTGTATTGATACAGGAGGATCATTCAGAGTGCAATGGGTATAGTATTGGTAAGCATATTTGTGGTTGAGTTTTAAGTATCAATGTGAGAGTTCTTGTTGTTTTCTCAGAGTGGGGCCTATTTGTCAATGTTCTAGAGAGCACAGCCATCTCACTTCCCACTTCTCCAGATAAAATGCTACTCAAGTCCTTTTTCACTCTTATTGGCTGATTTTGAACTAAGTTTATAAATTAGCAAGTGCCTTTTGTTATGGTTTGTGTCTGCATGTTCCCCCACTGCCTCATGTGGTCAAAGGTGGAATGTTTTCAGAGGTGGCTGGATCTAGAGTATGTGATTACTAAATTAGTCCACTGATTGGTTTGGCATAGTTCTGGTGGGATCAAGAATGTGATACTAGGATTAAGAGTGCTAGGATTAAAGGTGAGAGTGGAGAGTGCAACCCACCCTAAATGCAGATAGCCTGGATAAAATATAAGGGATAGAAAGAGGTTTGTCTGTCCCTTGCTTCCTTTGCTGCCTTCTGCCTGTCTGCCATGCCACCCTGCCTTGGATCCAGCTGATGGTGGACTGAAACCTCTACAAACTGTGAGCCAAATAAACCTTTCCTCCCTTAACCTTGGGTGTCAGGTATTTTGTCTCAGCAACAAGAGAAAAGTAACTAAGACACTTGGGTCACAGCAGTGATGGGATGTAGGATCTCTTGTCAATGCCTACCAGCCTCATCGACTGGTCTCTAGTCTGGGCTGAGCCTGTACTTTCTCTGTGATTTTGAGCAGGTCCCTTTCCCACCATAGGCCTCAATGTCTGATCTGTTAAATGACATTAGATAACATCTAAAGTTTCTCTTGGCTCTAAAATTCCTGGATCTTTGTTGGTGTTAACTACCTTAGAAGAGTTTTTCCTTGTACTCAACAGAGGTGGAATAATGAAAAGTCTCAGAAAAATAGAACTCTCCTGAGGATTAGAAAGAATGGGCTATCTGGTACTTGTCAAGCCTCAATATATTTATGAAATGTGTACATACCTGAATATTAGTGCTTTACCAAGGATTTTGACCTATTGCTTAGAAATGTATAATATTGCTTGGCAGATTTTGAATCAGTACTCTTTCTGGGGAGATAAAAGACATACGAATATTTTAGTGAATGTAGCAGAAGAAAAAGAAAGTGGGATATATCTGAATTGTTTCTGGGCTTAAAAGGGGAAAATACAGAAAGGAAGAATTAAACAGCCAGGAGGTACAGGGAGGGAGACATAACCACTTAGATTTATGTTTATTTTTTAGCATAAATTGCACAATATGAATATGGATTTGCATAATGTAGGCAGATGAAATTAAAAGGTAGAATAAAGGAAGAGAGGAATTTGTAAGTGGTAATTATCTCTTAAATTACTGTTCCTTGGAGAAAAATTAAGGCTCTGCAGTTCTGAGAGACCTGTGTTGTTAGTTATCCCCTGTGAATGATTTTAGCTGGGACTGTACCTTCCTCCTAGAAATCAAAGCTCTTCAACCAGTGAGTGCACAGTCCTTGGAAATGGAGACCAGGGCCTCAGCTTCAAACTAACACCACACAGTAAGGAAAGGACTTGAACACGATCACTGTGCTATCTAGGGACAGGAAGGCTCCAGTCAGAGCTGTAGGTCACTGAAGAGCAGTGACAACCTGACTGTCTGGACAGGACTCAGACAGCAGTTGGTAGGTGTACAGGTGTTTTTTTTTGTTTCGTTTTGGGGTTTTTTTGGTGCTGGGGAGCGAACTCAGGGCCTTGTGCTTGCAAGGAAAGCACTCTAACCCCTAAGCTAAGTCCCCAGCCGATGTACAGTATTTTTTATTCCTGTAAGTTACAGCCTCTCTCTGAGGCAGTTAATGCTGGACATTGGGCAGAAGAGTTGGTGCTGTTTTTTCCCTGTTCTGGAGATGCATCTCCTCTTACTCAGCACTTATCTCTGAGCTTGATTGTTTGAAGGGTGTTTTTTCCCTATAAAATCATGTACAAGAAAATTGTAGACTTTTTCCCTTTGCTTCCCAAACGTCCCTCTGAGAATTAATCAGAGATGCACAGAGTTCAACAACTGGGAAAGCCATTAATAACTCAGCCAGCTTCTGCCCTGCTGACTTTAAAGGCAGCTTCTGGCTGTTAAAATTGATGAGGGTTCCTCTGGTGCTTCCCTGCAAAGTGTTCCTCCTGTTTTGGAGGAGCAGTACCAGCGTATTTGCACACCCTAGTCTTCACTTTTTCATACCCTGCGTTTCCTATAAAAAGGTGTTGGCTGTGTGATCTTAGAGCCCAGTATTTAGCACTTTTCACTGTTTCTAAGAAAACTTGTCACTCTGGGTCTGTCTTTCCCCCACAGCTCATTGGGCAAACACCTTCCCATCCATACATATTCGGTCTCTGCCTGACTTAGTTTGCTTCCTTCGAGCTCTTGGAGCTCTGTATTCACCTTGCATCAGTGCAGAAGTGAATGGTAGACTCTCAGTTTTCTGACTGCATCATTATATTAAGTACTTTTAATTTCTTTGGTCTTTTCTTTGAACTTTCACTATCGTCCCACTCCACTTGCTGCAACTCCCCTCACCCTGAATCTGTACATTAAAGTATGTCTCCCTGTCAGAACTCCTTATCTCTGAATCTGCTTTTTTTCTGGACAACAGACTGGAGAGTAATTACTCCTTTCATCTTTGGTTTCTTCAGAGCCATATCTTTGATCTAGAATGATGTGTGCCAATGCTAAAACCATACTTTTTCCTTCTTGTTTTATGACTTGTCTTTTGGTTGGGTATTCTGACCTTTCCCACCTTAATCCATTCTTGTTTTCAAGGTTTTTCTGGTCAGCAAATGTCTAAACTGTCATTTCTCCTTCTTACTATAGTCCTAATACTTTCAGTTTGAAGGCTTCCGTACGTGTTAATTGAGATGCCATTTAGCTCCTGCTTTCCTGTTCTTAACCAAGATGTTAAGCTGAGACCCAGCACCAACACTTCCATTCACTGAGTATATTGCTCTTTTTTGCTACCTTCTATCTGAGACTTTGCTTGTCGCTAAGCAAGCTGATTTCATTCTTGTTTTCCTTTTTTTAAAAAAAAATTCTCCAGTAATCTCTAAACACCTTAAAGCCATTTGTGTTGGTCATGTTCTAGCCCCCTCCCCTTTTCTCCTTTTTTTTTATCTTTTGTTTTTTCTTTTTTCTTTTTTTTTTTTTTTTTGAGACAGGGTCTTGCTATGTAGTTGAGGCTGGCCTCAAACTCACGGCAGTCCTCCTCCCTCAGCCTCCCAAGTGCTGGGATTACAGGTGTATGCCACCATACCCGGCTTTGTGTGTGTGTGTGTGTGTGTGTGTGTGAGTGAGTGAAAATACATACAACACTGTTTTAAACCACCATCCCCCTTTTGGGGGGGTGCTGGGGATCAAACTGAGGGCCTTGCACTTGCTAGGCAAGTGCTCTACAGTTGAGCTAAATCCCTAAACCCCTACCCCTCTTCTTTTTTTATTTATTGTTTTTTTTTTTTTTTTTTTTTTTTGGTGCTGGGGCTTGAACTCAGGGCCCTGTGCTTGCGAGGCAAGCACTCTAACCACTGAGCTAAATTCCCAGCTCCCCTCTTCTTTTTTTTTTTTAAATGAACAAACTGAATCATAACAAACTAGATTGTGTTTAGGTTTTAATAACACCAGAAAAAGCTGTGTGATACATGTTGTAGGGGTTCATATTTCCCCTGGCCCTGGTGTTTGTCTGTTGTTCTGAGTTGTCTTCCTGTATCTTCTCCCCAGATTCTTTGTGACCCTGTGGTGTTGGTGATACATCAGGGCTGTCCAGGGCACTGATGTCTCCTCCCCTTCCCTGCACAGTGGCTGACAGCAGATAAAATATTCTCTATTGTCCAGAAGAAGGTGGCTCTTTGGCCTTGTAGGAGCAAATTGTCAGCTCCTTAATGTGGTCTGGGAAGGCCAGCTCTCTCTCAGAGATGTAGAATGAATTCATTGAATTTGTTCCATGATACTTCTTTCTTTTCTTTTCTTTTCTTTTCTTTTCTTTTCTTTTCTTTTCTTTTCTTTTCTTTTCCCCTTCTTTCAGCACTGGCAATTGAACCCATGGGTGCTACACCACTGAGATACATCTCTAGTCCTTCTTTTGCTTTCTTGTTTTCTGTTTTGTTTTTGTTTTTGAGACGGGGTCTCTCACTGTGTGGCTTTGAGCGTGCTATGTAGTCCTCTCAGTGATCCTCCTATCTCAGCTTCCTGAGTGCCGGAATTACAGATGTGTGCCAACACCTCCCTCTGGAGCTTCTCATCTCATTACTTTTTTCAGCCCCCTTTTTACTTTCTGTTTAATCTTATTTCTTTCTGCTTACTCCTCCTTTTGTATGTAGTATTTCAAGTCAAAGGAATATGGTATCCTAAGGAAAACAGTAGTGTGGCTTTTCGTTTTGGGAAAATAGAAACCAAATACTGACTTTTAATGGATCAACTTCCAATATCCTTGGTATTGATTTCTCCTTAATGCTCAGCAGCCAGTCTACCAAGGTATAAAAACCTTTGTAGGTTTTTGTTTAAGCCTTGTACAGCTCCCAGTGGTCCACTTAAAATCAAAGTGTTGCCTTAACTTTGGTCCCAGGGCTGGTTTGAAGATTATCTCATTGATTGGAAGATAATCCAAAGAGAGAATTCAAAAAAATGTCCCAAATCGAACTCACAGTTCATTTATTGTGTGAAGTTGTTTAAGCAGCTAATTAACTGTTCTGTCCAGCCTGTGCCCTTTGGCTTATTGTTCCTTTGATGCATTGGAAACGAAGCCACGTGAAGTTCCTTCTCTCCCTTTTCTTGTAGGAGACGGTGAAGTGTAGTGGAAAGATCCAGGGCTTTACAGTCTGATCTTCTTTGAGTCTTGCTTCAGCCACTTAACAGTTGTGTGACCTTAGCTATTTGCCTGTCTGGATCATCTTAGTTTTCTTATCTGTAAAACAGAACTAATGATACTCTGTGAAGTAGCTAGAAAGATTAAATGAGGTAACACTTTAGTAACCTCTGTACTGGAACTTAATAGAAAATATGTGCTGCTTTAGTATTACAGTTGCTTTAATAGTCCATAAAGAAAATATCTTGACTTTTTTCTTTTTATTTAAATGACTTGGCTTGGGATCGCATTTTCTAATCTTCACCATTGTCCGGTTTTCAGTCTTATCAAAGAAGGAACTAACAATAGTCTTTTTCTTTCTTTCTTTTTTTTTTCTTTCCTTTTTCCTATATCACTGATTTTTCCATATGAGAGATCTAACAGATTCCTCTGAAGATCACTCTTTGCAAGTTTATGTTCCAGATCCTATGATCTAAACTTGGCTTCAATTTCAGGTGTTACAGGTTCAAAGATCACATTGACTCAAGAAAAATCCTCCTTCTTCTTGCTGGACTATTGGTAAATACTCAAAAGTGTCTAGTTGATGTTCTCCAGAAAAGTACTGTGGTAATGCACACCCCAAATTAGTGAGCCATCAGATTACTGATTTCTGTAGGCTCCTACCCTAGCAGGAATTTAGTTTGGGGGGTGGTGGGTGATTCTGTCTTAGAGTCTCTCTATGTCTCTGTGTTCCCTCCCACTCTTTTTGTTTTGGGGGATGGAGTGTCACTAGAAGTGTAGTCCAGGCTATCCTTGAACTCATGATCTTCCTGCCTCAGCCTGCTGAATGCTGGAATTATGGGTGCGTGCCACCATGCCTGGCTTTTTCTTAGTATCTCTCTTATGTCTAATCTTTTTATTTTCTGCAGGGATAATGGTGACAGATCCAGGCACCGAGCTCCCCGTAATGCCCGAATGTCTGCACCTTCGCTTGGACGCTTTGTCCCAAGGTAAAAACTGGGTTATAAACAGGAGAGGGAGCCTAGGATTTAGTTTTAAACTTACTTTGTGATTTTTGGATTATTTAGATCCAGAATTATTTCCTAGTGAACTGGTACCTAAAGATTTGACAAGAGATTAGCCACAATAAAAAGAGACAGAAAAGTAGTACTGAGAACATCCAAAGACAGAAGCCTTGGAGCAATTGGGTGTTCTTGGGTTGGGATTACTTTAGAAGAAGGGCAGGAAAGAGAGAGAAATTTGTGAAGGGCAAATCCTGGGAATTTTCATACCTTTCTGGGCTTCTGTAGGTTCTTCAGGTTTAGCTTATCCTTTAACCTAGAATTTTTTTTTTTTTTTTTTTTTTTTTTTTTTTGGCAAGGGCATGCTGGGGCTTGAACTCAGGGCCTTGCGCTTATAAGGCAAGTGCTCTACCACTGAGCTAAATCCCCAACCCCACAATTTTGAAAGCAAATAGCATTTCCTTTTTTTGTGATAGTCTTCAGTAGACTTTTCACACATGATTCCTTCTTGTAGGCGTTTTTTGCTGCCTGAGTACTTGCCTTATGCTGGGATTTTTCATGAACGTGGACAGCCTGGCTTGGCTACGCACTCTTCTGTTAACAGGGTCCTGGCAGGTAAGGAAATGTTTCTTTGAATTTTTACATACTGAGGTGGGAGGGAGCCAGATAAATATTTCGCTCCTTTACCTATGCTGTTATGATAGTGTCTTGGTTGAAAACTGTTTGGGAGTCCTGTTCTCAGTTCCTTACTTGCAGGAAGTAAATAGGAGGGTGGAAAAAACTTTCTCTTTTCTATTCCTACTTCCTTCAGACTTTTTGTTAAAAATATTTAAACCATTTCTTTTTTAATCCAGCAATTAAATTCTGGCTATGCTTTTTGAATGATAAGGTGTCTTGTTCATGTTTCGGTTTGGGAGATACTCATGAGCCAGATCCCATGATTTAATTAGGCGCTTAATGCACACCTCTCTAACCCTTTGCTGCTGCCAGCGCATGGACTCCTGGCAGGCACTGTGGACTCTTAGGAGGAACGAGGAGAGAGACTCAGGGAGCTGGATCAGAACTTTCCACAAAACAGAAAATGGGCTGAAAAAGCCCTGCCAGGGTGGTTTTATGGGCTTTGAAGCTTTATGTAACCAGGCAGTGAGACATGGTGTGTGCAGCAGCTTCTGGTGACAAAGATTATTTCCGTTTTCCCCTCCCTCCACTGCTAAATTGTAAACTTATGTTGGAAAGGCATAAAAGGTGTAAAGTTCAAGCTATATGTAGTTATATCTATAATAAGTGTCTTTATAAAAAAATTTTAGGGTTGAAGATGTAGTTCAATGCAGAGCAGTTGTTTATCATGTGTAAAGCCCTGGATTTGATCCCCAGCACTGCAAAAGCAAAACAAACAAAATATGCCACAATATTCTGTTTTGGAAAACCTGTGCCATGTGGTAGTTGCAGGTACAGAGGGATCTGGTGTGACAGGGCAAATATTTGTGACAGCTGGCAGCCCATTGGATCTGGCCTCCCAAACGTAGTATCCTTGACCCAACATTGAGGCCTAGAAGTCTGAGAATCTTTAGGGGTTTCTCCACCAGTCACCAGAGCTTGCAGGCCCTGGGCTGGCAGGGGAGCAGACTACAGCGTAGTAGTTTGCCACCCTGATCTGAGGAGGGCTCTGGCTCTGGCTGTTAGACAAACCCTGTGGCCTTGGACGTCTCCTCGCCTGGCGTTGCTTTGGGGCTTAGAAGGCATGTGGAAGCTCCTCACTGCAGATAATCACTTGTGGCCGGGTGGTAATACTCCAGAGCTCCTCTCCACCCTTCCCTGTTCCAGACATCAGCCTCTACCACCCCACATAGCACGCACCTCCTGCTGCTCTGCTGCTGGCAAATCTCTGTTACCTTGGCATTTAGCTTTTTTGGAACAGCCGTAGTTGTTTTTGTCCTCCTTGCCTGTGATAACTCTTTTATCTCTATTTCCTGTTCCTTTCTTTATGCCTTGTGGTCTGACCCTAAGTGACCTACTTGTACTTAGGGATGTATTTGAATATAGGGACTATGTTCCAGCAGGCAGGTGTCTACGATGTGGAATTACTAAGAAAAGTTCTCTATCAAATGATGCTAAATGTCCATAAGAGAAGGAAATCTCAACTCCTAGAACCTCTCCTTTGAGTTACATTCACAGGTGGTTTCTATTCACAATTGAGCCAATTTCTCACATTTTCTCAAGATACACCTTAGAGAGCCTATTGGTCTTTCCCTTAAAGCTCTCATCATTTGTAGATATTTGATTGTTCCTCTGGAGTAATGGTGGTGAACCTATGGCATGCATGCCACAGCAGGCTGTTTGTATCATTGAAAGCTCTAAAAGGTTCACTATCACTGCCCTAGATTGTCTTCACAATTGTGTCATTTTTGTCTTTCCTTGGGAAAATACCAACAATAATACCAACAACAAGAAAAGCTTAGCATTTATTGGGCACTTGCTGTGTACTAGGGGAGATTTTAAGTGCTTTACACACTCTCCATTTCTGTCCTGTGACATGGTAATTCCATGAGATGGGTGATGTTACCTAAATAACAGTGGTAGGAACTAAAGCCCAGAGTGTCAAGTCCTCCAGGATGATGTGGCCAGACAGCGTTGGAGCCCCACCTGAACCCAGGGAGTGGGTTCTGGGGCAAGCTCTCCAAGTTGCTTGCCTAGTCTGCCTCCCTACCGTTGTTTAATGGACAAAGCATCAAATTAGTATTCCTTTTTCAGGAACTTAATCAAGAAGGACGAAAGAGCTCTCAGGGAACTTGACTGACCTTCAGAGTTTTTTTTATTTAATTCCTCCATTTTAAGTAGTTCCTAGACATAGCTTTTTATGACCCAGTGGTGCTTGCTGAGGAAAATCTTATTATGTAATAGCTGTTTCCCAAGCCTCCTTGTCCTCCTGGATACAGATGTTTTGCTTTTATTAAATTACTTGTGATCATGTAATTGAGCTGCTATAATAATGGCTTTCAGAGTGAAAGAGAAATTGGCCTTTTAGCAGTAAGCACTCCCAATTTTCCTGGAAAGGCACTTCTCTTGTATGATTGGAATGAGGTTGTGATGGTCCCTGAACAATTAACATTTAGCACATATTTGTTCTCCAGCTGTTATGTTCCAGGCAGTGTTCTAGACTAGGAGGGTAAATAATGATGGACATGAGCCCTGCCCTCCTTTAGCTCAGTCTTGGTGGCGGGCCACACTTAATCTTGCTGTTCATCTCTTGGCTCAAAACGTTATCAGATCCTTTGTATAATGAGTGGCTTCTTGCAGTGGTGAAGCATGGAAAGTTGGCAGGGATAGAAAGACAAAGTAGACACATACAGGCAGTTTTAAAAGGTGCAACCATTGCTGTGGTCACAAATGAGTATCTAGTGGACCCTAACAAAAGCTATTCAGAAACATCAGCAAAAATGGATTTGGAAAATTAAGATCCTTTCAGTCTTCTTTCTCCCAGAAGAGCCTGGGGTAATAATAGAAAACAGAAGCTACCAAGCAAGAATCCTGATAGACAGTTCATCTTCCTCTCTTCACCCTTTGTGCCTTCTCAGCAATTCTGTGGGTTCCAGATGGCTTTCAGCAACCCATCACCCCAGGTCAGAACCAGTCTGGGTCCATACTCAAACAGGTGTTAAGTACATTTGAAGCTATTGTAACTCTAGCAGGTGTATATTTGGGGAAATGTGTAGAAGTCTAGGGAGCTCCCTCTGCTGATTTTTTAGTAGACAGCTTTAGCACATTGTACTTACAGCAACTGAAATGAAGGAGATGACTGCCTGCAACGGGCCATGTACCATCCTACATGCTTTCTCATGTTACCTTCTTTCATTGTTGTGTCAACCCTATGAGGTAGGTGGTGCCATTTCCATTCTACAAGGAAGAAAACTAAGGCTCAGAGAAGTTATGCCACTTGGTCGGTATAACGCAGATTTGGAACTTTCAACCAGGTCTGCCTGACTCATAAGACCTCTGTTCAGTCTTCTGTGATATTTTGCTTGAGTTCATCAAGTAGGGAATATCTGCCAAAAGGTTCTTAAGCTTAAAATATTTCCCTGCATATTTGAGGCCTCATAAATGTAAAATGAGAAGCCCTGGCATTTGACAGCCTCCTGGTAATTACTGGAAGAACAAAACTTATGAGGAATAGGGACCTGGGTCATGTAGGGTATTAGTTATCTGCCCTGCATAATCTTTTTGACTTTCATCCTAATGAGCATCTGCTTCTAGCAGATGTGGGCCTTAATTTACTATTTTGATTAAAATTAGTGGAAAGCGTCAGGATTTTCTTGCTTCTACTCACAGGTCATTGGAGCCTGGTCAAGTGTTTTGGGCCAGAAATGACTTTGTGGCTAGTCATCCTAAATTCTCTTACCATTTCTTCTTTCACCCATTAGTTGTTTACGAGTATGTTGTTCATGTTTACATGTTTGTGAATTGCTCCCATTTACTTCTGTTAGTGGTTTTTTATTTAATTTCACTGTGGCCTAAGAACATACTTTGCATGATTTCAGTTATTTTAAATTTATTAGAATTTTTTGACTTAATTTATGGGCTGCCCTGGAAAATGTAACCTATGTGTAATGTTAACAAGAGAAGAATGTACATTGTTAGATACAGTTCTGTAGATGTTAGGTAGATTTGCTTGGTTGATAGTGTTGCTCAGGTTTGGTGTATCCTAGCTGATAGTCTTGTCTTCTTGTTCTATTTATTATTGAGAGTGTGGTATTGAAATTTCCAGGTATTGTTACATCTTTATCCCTTCAGTTGTGTCAGCTTTTGATTCATGTATTTTGGGACTTTTGTCATTAGGTGCATGTATATTCCTAAGTCTTACACCTTTTTATTGTTATAAGATGTCCCTATTTTTTCTTTGGTGCTGGGAATCGAACTCAGGGCCTTTTGCTTGCAAGGGAAGCACTCTAACCACTGAGCTAAATCTCCAGTCTTTCCTGTCTCTATTTTTTCTTAATGTCTTTTCCATATATTAGTGTAGATACTCCACCTCTTTTATGGCTATTGATCGTGTATCTTTTGCTTTCAACCTATTTAGATCTTTGAATCTACAGTGTGTATCTTACAGAAAGCATAAAGGTGAATTTTGTCTTTGATTTGTTTAGTCCATTCACACTTACTGTTATTAATGCTGTTATTGTTTTGTTTTGTTGTTTTTTGAGGCAGAGTCTCGCTGTGTAGTTCAGGCTAGCCTTGAACTCACTATGTAGCCCAGGCTGGCCTCAAATTTGAGGTGTTCCTCCTGCCTTAGCCTCCCAAGTGCTGGGATTATAGGTATGCACCACTACACCTGGCTATTGTTGATTTTTATCTGTCATTTTGCTCTGCTTTTTATATTTTTTCATGTTTCTCCTATGATGACTTTGTATTAAATGGATACCGTCTAATGTACCATTTTAATACCTTTGTTGAGTTTTGAACTGTATTTTGTAAGGATCTCCTTCAGATTCATATAGACCTAATTCTGGTAGGATACAGAAAGATTGCTAAACTTTCTCCCTCCTTTCTCCCTCCTTTGTGCTACTGTCATATTGCACATACATTCAGAAAACAAACCCAACAGTACATTGCTTTATATAATCTTTTCTGTCTGTTGACTTGTGTGAGACAGAATTACCCCATTCTCAATAACTTTTTTCTTTGTTAACTTTATTTTTTATTGTCTTTGCCCCTCTCATATTTGTTAAAAAACACTAATATTTTCCCTTTAACGTGTCTGACTGACCCCTTGCCCCCCCTTACCTGGTACCTTAGGGAATTACTTTCAGGAGGCCTCTAGTCTAGTTTGGTCAACCTGAAGGGGCATCTGGAACCTCAGGCTTGCTGACTTTTAGAAACTAGCCTGGTTTTATAACCTGATAACACAGCAGTCTAGTACAACAAATTGCTTAATAGTTCATTGTCTTTAGATTTGTACTTGGGTTAGCAAATCTCAGAAAGATGAATGATAGTTAACGTGTTTGAGGCCCATTGTAGTATTGCTGGGGTATGAATGGGAATGAACAATGATTCTGGTGTTGGACCTTTTATCTTGACCTAGTTCTTTATCTCTCTGCTTTGTACCCTTCTGGTACCCAGTAGCCAGGCAGATAAAGTGTGTGACACATTCCAACTCAAGATCAACTAACATGACTGTTTATAAGCCCCAGATAAATGGACAATTAGTCGTGGTGGTACTTACTAGTGCTGCTTTAAAAATTAACCCAATTACCTTTCTTCTGCTCCAGTGATGAAAGTGAAGGCGATAAGGGGCTGGCTTGGTTGCCTAGGAAACAGGAGTAAATGCAGCACTCCTCCCAGAGAATACAGCCTTCCCAGCTGCCTGGCAGAACCCAGGGCCTTTCACTTACTTGATTTGGTGTGTACCAGTCACTGGAGTGTTCTTGTGCTCTCCATCCCAGCCCTTTACCACCTCCTTTTACCAGTGCGTCTCCTTATACACCAGCGAAAGGTGCGCTTCAGTTTTTTATCCTGAATTACCTATTCAGATATTCCTCAACCTACTTGGTTAATGACTGTTCAGACTAACAACCTGTCTTTTTTTGTACAGTTCTGTGCATCTTGTTGACAGAGCCTCAGTGTCTTCTTTTTATTGTTGTTGGTATAGTACACTTTGTTTATGCAGTACCATGAATTTGCTGATTGTACTGTACGGTACTGTAGCCTTTGTGCTCTGTTATATATTACAGTGCTGCATGTAAGAGTTAGACAAATAAAGTCATCAAGTTGAAGTTTTCTTTGGCTGTTTTTTTTGTTCTGCATATTGTAATGTACCTACTAGATAGAATTTTTCGTGTAGTGACCAATTCATTCAACAACCTATGGGGGAGTGGAACTTGGTTATTAAATGAGGAATGACTGTAGCCTGTTGTATTTTAGGCACATTCACTAATAATGTTGTGTAGATAAACACAGCATTCATAAAAAGACAAATGTTTTCAAGATACGTGCTATTTCTATAATGTCTGATACTGGGGAAAAGTAAGCTGTCTGACGTATTTTTGATACTCAGGCAAAACAAGCAGCCTCATATCCAAAAAATACCCAGTTTGCATGTTTTGCTATGGGAGGGAGTGATTTGGACCAGTCCTATGAGACCTGTTGATCACATACAATGCAGGCAGAACAGCTATGCCAGAGGGCCAGGAAAATTTATCAGTGTACTCTTTTTAGTGGGCTCATTTCAAAAGACTGTTTGCTTCCAGTAAAACTGATTATTTGGGGTTAAGTAAATTCTCAGATATAAACAAACTCTTTAGAAGTGATGTTACCTTTGAAACTTTTTGGTTTGTAGAATTGTCTCATCATATGGGTGTGTACGTATTTTCTGAAGTGTTGTATATATGCTTCTGAACCACAGGAAACAACAATTCTCACTGTTATTATTGGCTCTGTGATTGTTTTATATGTTTAATTTTTGTCTTATACCCCTGGCTAGTAAGCTCTTTTACTACATACTTTCTATGTCTGTCTGTCCTCCAAGATGTTTGCTGCAGAGGTGGGCAGAGCAGTGGCTCCACTAATGCCAGTTTGCTGTCCAGGACACTTGATATTTCCAAAGATTTTGATAGTGTTGAGTGCTCATGGTTCTGTGATATCTTAGTAGTATTTTAGTTTCATTTATCCCTTGCAGGGACCCACAGAAGTTCCTTCTTTTCTTTCTTTCTTTCTTTTTTTTTTTTTTTTTTTTTGGTGCTGGGGATTGAACTCAGGGCCTTGTGCTTGCTAGGCAAGCACTCTAACAACTGAGCTAAATCCCCTGCCCCAGAAGCTCCTTCTTCAGTGAGCCAAAAATGCACATTCAAAACACAGCTTCCAGCAATATCAGCTGTGTGTGATCAGTATAACCTTGAAGAATTCATGGAAGCAGCTAAGATGCCAGGAAAGGGCATGTGATTTGCTAAAGATCATACCTGGATTGCCTCTGTTTTGCAGTCGTGATTATTGGTGAGCACTTTCTCTGTTGGTGCTATATCATAAGATTTCCTAGATTTTCTGAATAATTTTCATCTCTGCCTTTTCTGACATGTGAGGGATCAGTATTGCCTGAACCCAGCTGATGTGATGATTTGTTGGTGGCTGCTATATTTTATTTTAAACATTATTGGAGAGCATGTGTTTTTGTTTTGTTTTTTATTTTTTATTTTTGAGATAGCATCTCGCTGTGTAGCCCAGGCTGACCTTGAACTCGTGGCAATCCTCCTGTCCCAGCCTCCCAAGTGCTGGGATTACAGGCATGCACCACCATACCTGGCATGTGTTCTTAAGAAAAAGAACTCATTTTCATTTAACTGTTTTGATAATATGATATCTAATACAAATATACCTCATTTAACAACCTACCTTTTTAACAACTGTTTGAACTTAACAACTGTGGCATGCTGTTTGGACTTAATGACCTGCTGCTCAGATTTACAACCCGTCTGTTTTGGTACAGTCTGCACATGTTGCCTATAGAGCCTCAGTGTCTTTTTTTTTGGTACATTACATTTTGTTTATACAGTACTATGATTTTTGCTGATTGTACTGTATAGTACTTTAGTTTTATGCTCTGTTATACATTACAATACTGTATGTAAGAGTTATGCAAATAAAAGCAAAGTCATCAAGTTGGAGTTTCTTTTGGCCATTTCTTTGTTCTAAATATTGCTATGTGTGTATTATATACCACTCCTTGTTTAGTGACTTAGCCATCGAACTAGCGTTCAGTAAATATGAGTGTTGTACTTCAGGCTTCAGGGGTAATATTGGGTCTTGTCGATGAACTTTTCTGTTTCTTTAATATGTGTGGCTCAATTTGTCTGTGTCTTTGTCTTTCTCTCAGGAAATCTCTTGATCTTTCTCTACTGCTGCTTTACCCAAGTGCCCTTTCTGTAATGTCACCTCCCTTTCTAAATGACTAACCCCTGTTATGGTATCTTGCGTATTACAAGACAATTAAATGCCCTCAGGGGGGTTTACAGCCTAGCCAGGGAATGGCCTAATTTTTCTTCTTGTTGTTTGTTTAGTTTTTGCACTGACACTGAAAATTTATGATTCCCCTAGGAATTTTTGAGGGGAGGAGTCCCCCCTTTTTTGTTTAATACTGAGTGAAATAAATCAGATGCACAAACTTAAATACCATATGGTATCTCTCATTTGAATGAGGCAAAGTAGAAGCAAAGAAAATGATTGGGTTTTTTTGTTTGTTTTTGTTTTTCTCTTTTTTTCCTAATTCCCTTCCCCTTCATTCTCCCTCCCTTCTCCTCCTCTGATTGCCATGTCACCTTTTACGTACTTACAACATTATTTATTTTAACTCATCTTATGCCCTGTGTTTACATTGATTGGAGTTGTTAGGATCCTGTACATGGCACATCTTTATTCGTTTCACTTCCCATTCCCCTTCTCCTTACCCCTCATCCTTGTTTTCTTGGACCACTTTCCTATTGGACAAGATCTGTCCCCTTGTCCATTTCTATCCATCCTTTATCATTTCCTTTGCTTCTACTTGGCCTCATTCAAATGAGAGAATACCATATGATATTTGAGCTTGTACATCTGATTATTTCACTCAGTATTGTATTTTCCAGGTGCATCCATTTTCTTCCAGATGCCTCAAATTTGTCATTCTTTATAGCATACTAGTATTCCATTATATATAGATACCACATTTTGTTTATCCAGTCATCTCTTGATGAGTATACAGGCTACTTCCAAGATTTAACTGTTAGGAATTGTGGTGCCGTAAACATTGTTATGTGTGTATCCCTATAGTATAATGACTTAAACTCTTTGGGGAAGATACCTAGCAGAGGAATAGCTGGGTTGTATGGAATTTCTACTTTCAGTTCTTTGAGAAATCTCCATACTGATTTCCATAATGGTTGTACTAGTTTGCATTCCCACCAACAACGCCACAGCCATGCCAGCATTTGTTGTTTGATTTCCTAATGATTGCCTTTCTTTCTGGAGTAAGATGGAATCTTAGCGTTGTTTTAATTTGCATTTCTCTAATGGCCAGAGATGTTGAGCACTTTTTCATGTATTTGTTGACCATTTGTATTTCTTCCTCTGTGAAGCATCTGTTCATTTCTCTTGCCCATTTCTTTAACTACCAATCCTGATAGGTTACCTAAGGGAGCGGTAGCTCAAACTTGAGCTTGAACCATAACATCTTTCTGTACAGTTTGAAAAAGCTCCGAATGTGTCCCCACTCATCTTTTGCGGGGTATGGTTTAACGCAAGAGGCAATACAGCAAAATGTGTAGTAAGAGTTTAGGCTTTTGGCAGGGCATGGTGGTGTGCACCTGTAACTCCAGCATTTGGTATATGTGCTGCCGAAGCGAGCACAACCCCAGCATTTGGAAGGCTGAGGCAGGAGGAGCACCCTGAGTTCAAGGCCAGCCTCAACTGCATAGTGAGACCCTGTTTCAAAAAAAAAAAAAAAGAGAGAGAGAGTTCGGGTTTTGGAGCTAGTCTAAATTCAAATATTCATTCTTGGGATTGGGGGCTTTAGCTCAGTGGTAGAGCGCCTGCCTAGTGAGTGCAAGACCCTGAGTTTAATCCCCAGCACCTGAAGACAAAAACAAAACCAAATATTCATTCTACTATTTCTTAGTATCATTTAGGTAACTTATTTTACTTTTTGGGTCCTTGTTTCTTCTTCTGTACAGTGTACCTAAGAATAATGCTTAGCACACAGGATATTTTAAGGATTAAATGTAATAATAGGTTGAGCATACTTAATCTGAAATACTCAGAAATTCAAAATCTTATAATTTAACTTTTTGTGGTAACGGGGATTGAACCCATCACTTCATGTATACTAAGCAAGTACTTTAGCACTGGGCTACATTCCTAGTCTTTTTATTTTAAAACAGGATCTTGTTTTATTTTGTTTTGTTTTGTTTTTGAGATCAGGTCTTGCTATATAGTTCAGGCTGGCCTTGAACTCTTGGGGCTCCTCCTGCCTCTGCCTGCCAAGTGCTAGGATTATAGGCGTGTGCCACCATGCCCTGCCCTTGAGACAGGAGCTTGCTGGTTTGGGTTGCCTGGGCCAACCTTGAAATTGAGAATCTTCTGTCTCAGCCTCTGGAGTAGCAGGGATTACAGGTGTGCATCAGTGTGTCTGCCCTCCCCCTCATCTAAAACTTTTGAGCACTGACATGGTACCACAAATGGAGAACCTCATACCATGAAACTTTGTTTCATACAAAAAATTATTTAAAATATTGTATAAAATTACCTTTAGGCTATGGGCATATGAAACAAATTTTATGTTTGACTTGAGTAATTCCCTAAACATCTCATTTTATCTATGCAAATATTCCAAAATCTGAAAAACCCGAAATCCAAAACTCTTCTAATCCCATGCATTTCAGATAAAGAATATTCAACCTGTATATGTGAAACACTTAGAATGATATGGTGTGGCAGCTGGGTGTGATGGTACATGCCTGTCATCCCAGTAATCAGGAGGCTGAGGCAGGAGAATTGCTGTGAGTTTGAAGCCGCCCTGGGCTACATAGTGAGTTCAAAGCAGCCTGGAATAGCAAGACCCTGTCTCAAAAAACCAAAATCAAAACAAAACGAAAAAAGAATAATATTGTGTGGCATGCCGTAAGTGTTCAATAGGTGTTAGTTATTATCCTTACATTAATTTTCATTGCAATTCTTGGGGCCAGTATGAAATGGAATTATATGATTACCCTCCCTGATGAAACCATACTGCTCACTTCTCACCGAGCTTCTGCTTTCGTCCTCAGTGAGGCTCTTTTAGGTCTCAAGCAAGGTTTTCTTCCGTTTGAAAAGACTGAGAGCTTGGGCTCTAGGGCACCAACAAATGGTAAACTGAGAGTCCTTATGTTGATAGTCATGTCTGTTCTTGCCTGTAGCAATGTTTTACCTGAGATGCAGTGAGTAAAGGGGTCACAAAGTTCTGTGTTGATGAAATAAAGACCACGTACTTGCTGCTGTTTAGCCATATCAGTCAACATGGGATTCTCACAGTGTGGTCCTGGGTGGTTAGCATCAGCCCCGCCTGGGAGCTTGTTGCAAAGGCAAGTTCTTGGCTTTCCGTCAGACCCACTGAGACAAAAGCTCTGCTATTAGGACTCAGGAATTTGGGCTTTAAAGTGTCTTCCCAGGTGATCCTGGTGCACTTAAAATTTGAAGCCCACTGCTCTAGATTAACTCATTACGCAAGGAACGGAGGCAGAGGTGTGGGAAGAGATGGTTTAGTACCACATTAAGGGGTGTGCACACCAGGAACCCAAGATGTGTTTGTGCCCCTGATGTGTAACGCTTGGTCTGGAGCTATTAGTAATGGGGGGAATAAATTAATTTGTAATCACCTGCAGAGCGCTCAGCTGGTCTGTCAGCCATGTGACGCAGTAAGCATTTATCGGGCTGCTTTTGTTACATGTATGGTGTTAGGTGTTTGAATAAGAAGCTATCTCCATCTTCCATCTACTGAGTAGACCGTGGTGCTCATGAACAGCTGTAGGACAATGGTTACTATGCTGAATGCTAAAGCAGAAGTATAAACAGAAGGCTGGCTGTGAGAGCTCAGAGAATTGTACAGCATTTTTTTTTTCATACAGCATTTAAAGATCATTCAGCTTTTATGCTGGAACAACATATTCCTGTCAGGTGTACTAAGCATTTTCTTTTTTTTTTTTTTTTTTTAAATTTTAAGCATTTTCATTTCAAGAGAAATTGACCATATCACCTTTCTTCCAAGTTTTTAACTTATTTCCCAGTTGTTTCCTCTTCTGAAAAAGCTTAACACCAACATGTCTGGATCGAGACCCACTGTTTACTCGTAATTTAAATTCTTTTTCTTCTGGGGCCCTGAATTTCAATTCCAGGCACCCCCCCAAAAAAATACCGCAAAAGATTTAGAGATCCTTCGTAAACCCCGGAAAGACTTGGAACAGCCCTCTTCGCTGTCCCATCTGTTTCATCCATTTTTATTTAATGATCTGTGTGAATTCTGGAAGCTGATAATCCATGCTGACTCCATATCTGCTTCTTTTTAAAACCCTGATCTATGTTTGTTTTTTTCCCCTTTTCACGTCCCCAAGCAGCCTCATTTATTCTAAACTGCCTGGAAATGCCTTGGGAGCTGGCAGACAGCACCTCTCGCCCTCTCTACCAAAACAGAGCGGACTGGGGGTGTTACTCTGCTCCCCTTAACACCTGCTAGTCCGCAGGCTGGCGCTCCCGAGGTCCTCGGGCCTCTTGGCTGAAGCAGCAAGCACAGGTTGTTGCTGTGAGCTAGGATGTAGACAGACACACCTGCAGTGGGCGGTACGGACTCTCCAGTGCTGGGTGGTTGTCTGTTAAGTGTTACTTTAGAGCCAGATTGTCGTCCCACAAGCACATACACCGCTGTAGAGATGGTCTCTTGTTGGTCGGGTCTTCACGGTGCGAACTTGGGCTTCTGCTCAGCTGGCCCCACAGCCCTGTGCCCTGAGGGAGGAGTCCAGCCCCACTCATCTGTATTGAGTATTGCACTGTCTCCTCGGAACTGCATGGCAGACAGACTCATGGTTTTCACTCTTGTGGCTCAAGGTTCGTAAAGTGGAAGCTGAAAATATTCCTTCCTAAAGCAGAGAACTCAGCTGGTTTTGAGTACAAAGGAACAATGGGTTAACTGAAGAGCAGGTGTAGGGAGTTCAAGTTCCCATGACGAGCAGGAGATTTATTCAGGGAGATGGGATGCATAGTGCAGCCGTGAGGAAAATTCATTTATCTTTATAAATGAAAATGGCCTGGAAGGCAAATTGTTCTCAGAATCTGCGGCGCAACATAGTACTTTGGACTGTTTTTTGTGATGCTTGCTGATTCTCACAACACTCCACAACACTCTTGGACTGGTAATGTATATAAGTGGAATGATATAGAAATGTCCATAGTCACTTTTTATTAGAAGTTTCGTTTGGGCAGGTTGCTCTACTTACTCTTTTTTTTTTTTTGGTGCTGATGATTGAACTCAGGGCCTTGCGCTTTCGAGGCAGATGAACCACTCTTACTCAGTTTTACAGATGAGGAAACTGAGGCTAAAGATACGACCTTGCCCAGTGCCACAGCTGGTACTTGAAAGGGTGAGAACTGGAACCCAGGCAGTCCAGCTTCAAATCAGGACTTTTCAGATGGAACCATTATGAGGTGTAGGTGATTCTTTGTTGGCAGAAAAACAAGCTGAAATCTAAACTTAGGCTTTAAGAGAACAAAAATAATTTGTTTGGCTCACATGACTGCTACTGGGGAGGGGGCTACAGATTCTCTTACTTTCTTGTGGCTGCTCCTTTCCCCTAGAAAGCGGGCCCTGTAGAAGAATTACATTCCCAAACAATGAATCCTGAAGAGGTAATTATACTGTTGCCATCCCATCGGGAAGAGGCTGGGGCGGTGATTACATTCCAAAACAAAGCTGTTTGGGTATAATTGCACTGTGCTGCTCTTATCAGTCTGGGGAAGGCAGGCCTCTGGTCTCCATCCTCATTTGTTTTTGAGATGGAATCTGAATAGCATTCAATTAATAGTCAAGACCCAGGCTCAGGGAAGTCAGCCAAAAGAGCCAAGAGGACATTAACTTGCTATTGGCATTTTCCTTCTACTGAAGTTTTCCAGACCTCTAAGTATCAGCAGACTTGAGAGGGGGAGCCCTTTTGAGAAAATGTACTTGACTAATGGAATGTTAGAAAACCCCTGTTTAGAGACTGCATACCAAAGTCTTCTGGGGTTATGCATAGAGGAGATGGTTGGATGGCAGTGAAATTTTCCTGTCACTATCTAAAGATGGTCCTTCTTCAAATCTTTCTTTATGACTTCCAGCATATACATTAACTTAGTGTCTATAGTTTCTAGTTTTGGATTGGAAAACTCCTGTATGGCTCTATTGGTTAATAAGGCTGACTTTGGTTTAATTTTAGCAAAAATCTTTAGATCAGGGCTAGAAGAAGAAATAAAACTATTTAATTGTTTTGTTTTATGATTCAGAGAAGACTGCAAGTGACCTCATAGGCATAGCTGTTGAGTGAGTGTGGAGAAGGGCAAGAGGTGTAGTGTTTCACTTAGGATTACACAGCCCTTGTGTTATGGTTTGTGTCTAGATGTCCCCCCAAAGCCTCATGTGGTAAGAGATAGCTGGATCTAGAGTGTGGGCTGCCCTGAGGGCAGGTAGCCTAGATAGATACAGGAAG
>PVJO010023034.1:0-26869 GCA_004026905.1 Hystrix cristata | reverse complement strand
GAAAAAGAGGGGAAAGGGAAAATATGGAAAATGATGAATGAACCTGCTGTAAATAGGGAGGGAGGGTGCAGAGGGGAGGGGGGAGAGGGGGGAGAACCAAGATACATCATGTATAGGTACAGAATTAATGTAATGAATGTGACCATTGTATGTAGAATGTACCAATACATGTTCTTGGTTTAAAAAAAAAAAAAAAAAATTAAAAAAAAAAAAAGAAAGATAGGGATATATACATACTGGAAAGGAAGAGGTCAAATTATCAATTTTTGTAATATGATGTGATCCTTTACACAGCAGACTCCAAAATACTGCAATAACTGCTAGAATTAGTAACTGAATTTAAAAAGGTAGCAAAATACAAAATCATCACAAAAAATCAATAAGATTCCTGTACACCAATAATGAATTCATCAAGAAAGAAATTAGGAAAAAAACTAACATTCACAATAGCATCGAGAAAAATTAAATACTTAGAAATTAACCTAACTGAGAAAGTGAAAGACCTTTATAAAGAAAACCACAGTACTGTGAAAAAAAAAATCGAAGAGGACATCAGAAAATAGAGAGATATCTCCTGTACCTGTATAGGCAGAACGAATATTGTTAAAATTGTCCTATTTCCAAAGTGATTAATTTAATTCAATCCCAATCAAAATACCAACAACAGCCCACACAGAACTAGAGAAAACAATCATAAAGTTTATATGGAACCAGAAAAGACCCAGGATAGCAAAAGGAATCCTGGGTGGTAAGAGAAAAGTAGGAGGCATCACAATCATAGATTTCAAGTTCTATTACAAAACTACTGTGAATAAAAACAGCACTGTGCTAGCAAAAAACAGACATGTAGATCAATGAAACAAAACAGAGGACACAAAAACAACCCCAGATACATTCAACTATCTGACCTTTGACAAAGGGGCCAAAAGCCTATTCTGGAAGGAAAGATACCCTCTATAGCAAATAGTACTTGGAAAACTGGCTATTCTGGTGCAGAAGACTAAAGCTGGACCCATATGTCTCACTGTACATTACACTAAAATAAAAATAGATCAAAGAATTAAATACTAAAAGACAAACAATCCAGTAGAAGATTCAAAAAAAGGAAAATTTGTGAAGTCATGGGTGTAGGCAAGGTCTTTCTGACAGAACCCCAATGGCACAACAAATAACATTCAGAATCAACAAATGGGATCATATTAAATGAAAAAGATTTCACATAGCAAAGGAAACAATTAAACAGAGTGAAAAGGTAACCTACAGAATGGGAAATAAAATCGGACAGCTGTACCCCAGAAGACTAATATCTAGAATAGAGAAAGAACTCAAAAAAATTAGATCGCCCAAAATAAAAGCCCAATCAAAAATTGGCAAATGAAATGTATAGACACTTCTATGAAGAAGTACGAATGGCCAATACATACATAAAAAAAATTTCAACATCCCTGGCCATTAGAGAAATGCCAAATAACACAGAAATTACGTCTTATTCCAGAAAACATGGCTATCATCAAGAAATCAAACAATAATTACTGTCAAGGCTGCAGAGGAAAAGGAACCCTTTTACATTTTTGGTGGGAATGTAAATTAGTATAATTACTATGTAAAATCCTCAAAAAACTGAAAATAGAAATTACATATGACCCAGGTAGTCTCCTTGTAAGTATCTTCCCAAAAGATTTAAACACATGGCATTACAGTGTTATATATATATCCATATTTATAGCAGCACAACTCATATATCTTAGAAGCACCCTCCATGTCCATCAACAGATTCATGAATAAAGAAAATGTGGTATTTATACAAAAAGGAGTAGTTCTCTGCTATAAAGTAGGATAAACTTGAGTCATTTGTAAGAAAATAGAATAATGTTAAGTGAATTAAATCAAACAAAGAATCTTAAATATCTCACAGTCTTTTATATGAGAATCCCAAAATATAAATAAAGAGTGAAATAAAAATAGATAATAGGAAACAGGGAGGTAGACTTTTGCAAAAGACAAGGGGACCAAGAGGTGGACGAAGGGGAGAGGGAAGGGATGAAAAAAGAATTATGTTGTGTTATATACTTGTATAAACTTCCCATGATGAATATTATCCTAGGTACTGCAAATATATACTAATAAAATAAAAAGAAGGAATAAAATTAAACAATTACCCTTTGTGGATCCCTTAAGAAGTTTTAAAATGGCATATTTATGAGACTTCTACATATGCATACATTCATTTGCTAACTATTCAGAAGCAAAATACTAATGGCAAAACATATTCATTACCTTTCCAAATGATCCTTGACCAAGAACCTTGAGCAACTCAAACTGTGCAGGATCTGCTTTCTCATATCCTTCCTTAACGTGATGAGTAATAGGAATTTCTTTTAAAATACCTTCATCCTGTAAAAAATAAACCCAAACAATACTCAAATCCAGTTTCAATACCATGACTCTCAACTCCCTCAAACTAGCACAGAGTTTTTTAAGGCCAATAATATCCCCAATTCCCTCTTTTCTAACTTAACATGTAGATACACCACCACCACCTTCCCCACCATATTACTTCATTTCAAAGGAAGGAGTAAAATAAAATCTGTATTTCAGCTTTCCAATGAGGAAGAAATAAAATGAAAGTGTTGACAACTATCTCAAGATCCTCACAAGAGTTTGACTTAGGAGGCAGAGGCAGAGAAGGAAAAGCTAAAACCTTGCAGGGAATGGCAAAAAATGTAAACTTCAAGAACTCTTTAAACAATACTTTACTATACACTTTTAAATATTTATATGTCCAATTAGTCATATGGTCATGACCTTAACTTTATTAAAATTTTAAATGTAAATCATATGCAAGATTTCCTACCATCTGGGTCAGCCAAAAAGGAAGCCACCCAGCAAATGTTTCTGTCTTTTGATACAGTGCTCCACTCAGCTGTGATGACTAGTTGTGATTCTAGTCACCAGAGACAGCACAGTACCAATTATACAGTCCTTTCACTGTATATGGAAGAAAACAGGCAGAGTTTAAGTTCACCTGAGTAGTTATTCACGTCTAGAAGTCTTAGTAGCTTCCATTACACCATATTAATTCTTGTCTGAGAGTAAGAATGTTCTTGATCTAAATTGATCAAGAGTTACCCTAATTGATTTACCCTTCAATTAACTGATTAATCAATGGTGGTTGTGGCCAAACTGGACAAGAGTATGGTCCCAAATTAGACAGCCTTCACAGCAGCTAAAATAACTTCCCTGTCGCATAGGTAGTCAGCCACTCACTTTCTTAAGAGAGGTATGTTGGCAGAGGAATTTTGGTTTTAGGCATTATGACCCACTACTTAAACAGAAATGAATAGTTATCAACTCTGAAAATATGTCAGCGGGTGTTTCTTATATATCAAAATAGTTATTTCACCAGACCCTTTTACACACTCAGTGATTCATAAGTAGGTTTTTTAAAATAAAATCCATTGAGGGACCTTCCTTAAATGAAAGAGGCCTAAGAATATTTTTTCCTCTTTTTTCAGTGCTGGAGATTAAACACAGTGCTAAACAAGCACTTTACTTAAGCCATGTACTTTTTAAAATGCAAATATAAATTAGACACTGTGGCCACATGCCTGTAATCTCAACACTGGAGAAGCTGCAGTAGGAGAATCATTTGAGCAGGAGAGTAGAGTTCATGAATAGAAAGATGGTGAGGCAAAAAAATAAAAACACAAATATATGCGTTAGAGCTGACATTTCTAGATTCTACTAAAGTGTGGCATATCTGTAAGTATTACTGGAATATATGTATCACAAGAAAAGCAATATATTGTACACTCTAATTGATATTACAGTTATCTGAGTTTTCACCTGTAGTACACTAAGATTATATTACTGCTCTGTGGAGAGTGGAAAGAGAAAGGATCAACAGACTTTAAATTCCACTACTAGCTCTGCCATGCATAAGGCCGCTCTGTTTGCAGCCTTGAGCAAACTGTAAACCACACTCTGCTTCAGTTTTCTCACATGGCCATGGGGATTTGTTAGGTGGGCTTTTAAGGTCTCCTATAGATCTGTGATCTATACTGAACACAATACAACATTTTTACAGTTAAAGCAACTCAGATCCCTAGCATGTTTAAGATCATCACTGCAAGCACGGATGATCATGACGTCAGGTTTTTTTTTTTTTTAATGTGCAGATTTTGGAAACAACTGTAATCCACTCAGTTTCACCAAACCAAAGCAAGTCTGCCAAATGAAAATGCTTTTCCAAGGACCTTTCTTCCTTTTATTAAAATCCACACATGCCCATCATTTAGAATGTAGTATGTCTTTCAATTTTCAGCAGCAGTAACCTAAAAAGCTTCTAAACAAGAAAATCTACTAGATGAAAAAGACCACTCTTCCTGATAGACAGCCACCATCTTATCTTATCCATTTGTCTTATCCATTTGTCTTTCTTTTCTATTGGACGAGCTTCCTCAATGCAGGGATTAATACATTTGTTCATGTATTCCTAAACACTGAGCACAATACTCATTTTTTTGCTTGTTTTTCTTTTTGTTTTGCTTTTGTTTTTGGTGCCAGGGATTGAACTCAGGGCCTCGTGCTTGCTAGGCAAGCACTCTAACCACTGAGCTAAATCCTCAGCCCTCAGCACAATACTCATTTGATTGTACAGGAGCAAAAAGTCAAAGGAATCCTCACAATTTTATAAAGACAAAAGAAAAAAATTTTAAAAAGAAAGATTGCCTTTAAAATTCATACACAAAGGTAACTATAAGAGATAACAGACACAGTAATTTACGGTGTAATCACTTCTCCATTTATAGTAATCACTTCACCACTGATATCAAATCATCATGTTCCACACCTTATGTACAATAAAAAAGATTTTAAAGGTAAATTTAACCAATACAAAAGATCAACATTATTTTAAGTACCTTTTCAAAACAGTAAAATATATATCCAGAATTTTGGAGGTGCAAAATATTGCCTTGTTGATATTCAGAAAACCTACGAAGGATCAACTGTAATCAAACAAGTATACTCTAAGTTCTGAAACCACTGATCATTTGTTTAAATTCTGGTAGTCAACAATTCTATAACCCTGTAAAAACATACTGAAAAAGTACCAAATAAACTCTCAAATACCCTACTGCTCCATTCATTTACCAGCTAATTTATTTAGAGGAAATCACCCACTAATCAGAACAAGAAAGAGATGAGACTAACCTATTACTAATACGCCAAACCTAATTATAAAATTTTCCTAAGACTGTGGAACTAACCTCCAGAAAACAAGGCAAAACAAAAGAAGAAAGATTTTTAAATGGTAAATTTATTGGGTTTTACGTAATAATGCAACATCCATCTCTCCAAACATTCACTTTATTTGAGGTTAGATAGGCCAATTTGGTAGAAAGAGATAACCCCGAAATTGTAAGCATTGAATTGTGGATCTGTTTAAAAAAACATGTGGAAACTCTGAAAAGCACTTCATTATAGCCTTCTCATGACAACAATAATCTAGGGTCACTAAAACCCAAGCCAAATATCAGCATACTTCTAAACAAAGCTAACAGTAATAATAATGAAAATGTTAAAATATCACTAGGTTCCATTAAATACATCAAAATAATGTACACTATGGAAAATAATTGCAAAATATTTAGGTTTGCAATATTGTATAGATGACTACAAACCAAAAACGGTGCCAAACTAATTCCTATTTGGTTGGTTTATCTTACTTACAAGGATCAAATTTTTTGTTTCCTTACCTATAAAATATTACTAACTACTTCATTTATTTCAGATCCCAGTTACAAGAGGATCAATCAAGAACTTTGAAAACTATAAACCACCAAAAACTTGACATTAACTTATTTATATTATTTATCTTTCTATACTTCATTATGTTGCATATATCCACCTTATAGTTACAGTGCCAAATTTTTTAGTTGAACAATAATTGTTCATCTGAAAGCTTTACAGGTTTGCACTACAAGGGTTTCAAATTTTAAAGAGAGTAGCATGGCTAGAAAGCAGAAGTAAGGTACCAGCGCTGCAAGGGAAGAAAAATGTTGAAGTGTAGCTAAGTTACAATGTCCACCAAAATGGAAAGTTAAAGGAAAGGAAAAAAAAAACAACTCACCATATAGCAGCAAATTAGGAGACAAACAGGAAGTAGGGAGAAGTTCAAATACTTCCCCAAATTACAAATTCCATTGTTTTAGAGATATTTTAATAAACATGCTAATTAGTTTCAATTATACTAACTTCTTATTTTAGTTCATCGAGAAGAAAGATTTGGGTTATCATATTTGTTTCTATTTTGTAAGAATCTTTTTGGTTTGTCTTGTACTCTGAGTAAATACTTTTGACAAAAATGATACACGATGTAATAACTATTGTTATTCTTTAATTATTTGATTATGAAATTGTTTTATTTTCATAAAATAAAAAAAACCACCATACAGAAAGCAGAACAAACCCCAGCTTGAAATGCTTCTTACTTAATTTTGCCATATGAGTTTTATTATATAAAACGTACTTTTCAAAGGCTATTTTTCAAAGAATTCTTGAGAGACATAGACTAAGAATGGTTTTCGAAATTAGAAATTTAGTGTCTAAGATACCGGGAAATTTGTTTGGCTTGTATTTTAAATGTACATATTCAGTTAAATGTACCAGTCAGATTTCTGGTAATAAAAATCTAATTCAATTTAGAGACTAAACTCATTTGCTGACCTTGTACTATTAGAATCTAAAAAGTATTTAATTGTTAACTGAATCTTCTTTAAAATTTATAAGATATTGCTAACAATAAGAATATGTATTTTATCTTACAGGTAGCAAACAATCCATTAAGCAAATATAAATGGATCATAAACTACCAATTTTAAGATGGCTATTCTTATTTTGACAACATACAAGAAATTAATCCGTATCAGCCATCTACCACAGATAGTAACACATTTTTTCTAACCTTGACATTGTTAGACACAGGGGACTAGGTGATGATGTTTTATATCCGATATCTTTTTTCAGTGATCTACTACTTAATACTTATCAAGTGGGAAGATTTTCTTGAAAAATTGAAAATGCCACATGATCAAAACAGACACATTAGAATTACACTTACAATATAGTCTGCCTTTGCTGATCATATGCTAGATATTTATGGAGCCTGAGAAGTATTTTATTTAATTTTGCTTGTTTTAACTGAAGAAAATAGATCAAATGACCATGGAAATCTAAAGTAACAACAGCTGAAATAAAATACATTAGTTGTCCAAATAAGTCAAATAAACATAAAACACTATCAAGTCATGTTTACCTTTTATGTATGAATGTATGTATGTATGTATTTTTCAGGTCTGAGGATCGAACCTAGGGCCTCAGGAATGCAAACACATGTTCTACCACTGAGCTATACTCGCAAATTTAAAGTTCAAATTTAAAGAACACTGTTTAAAGAATCTATATATCACAGAGCAGTCTCCACAATTCCACACTATTAAAAAAAAACAACAACAACAACAATAAAAGCCAACAAAACCACACACCTATCAGCATCATATTGGAATTGACAACCACAACCAAGAAATCCTGTATATCAAAACACGTCTTAAAACTAATATATTTATATGGTTAGTCTTCCTTATCATTTATATAATTTTATTAATACAAATTAAGTACCTTAACCATCACAAACATAAGTACATGATGTCAAGTACAGACCATAAATCAAATCCCTGAAAGTGATTCTAGTTCTTTAATCTCTGAAATTTCAGGTATCACTTTCTACTCACTGAAATTGACTGACATCATAAATAACATTAGTATCTAGCACTGTACATTTCAAGTCCACTAAAAACTCTAGTTCATGACTAATTTTCTACTAAAATTAAGTAAATACCTGACAATCACTCTATCTGTATGTCCATGAGGATAAGGTCACTACACATAAACACACACAGGCATGCATGCATATGCACACACACACATTTTTTCTTTCTCCTGTGGTGTGGGGAATGGTATTTCTTTGTTAACGTACTAATGATAAAAGTAGGCCATATTCTCCACTCTCTTTTACAGTTCCCTGTGGTTCTTTATGAACTAATGACATAAGTATTACTATGTCTCTTGATCTACATGATCTATAGATACATCTCTATAAATGGTTTTCGCAGAACTTTATATTTGATTATACTTACTATTTAAATGTTACTAATATTAAATAAATTACAAAAGCTAAAGTGACATTATGCCTTTTTTCTTTTGGCAACCTAAACTATTGTTTCATGGTGACGATCTGTAGAAACAATCACATAAAACATTTCAAAGGAGCATCTTGGACAAACCCAATTTAAATCCCTCTGGGGGTTCTATGTGAGATAAATACAGTTATGAATAAATTTCAAAAGAGGAAAAAAACAAGATTGATTTTAACTACAACTAAATGAGAAAAAAAATGGTACCTGTACTCTCATTTTTCCATTTCTCTGGGTCTATATAATACATAGCTAACCTGACAGGAGGCACACTGTGTCTTAAGTTTTGATTCTACTACTTGCTAGTTTTATTACTTAGTATAAATCACAACTCTTTCCAAATCTCACCAGAACATTCAATACCAATGAAGGTGCTACACAGTACTATTTTTGAGGCTCATTTCACATTAAAAACAAGCTATAACTCTATAAAAACATTTATAAAAACAAGAACCATAACATTACAACATAAATGAAAATGCCTACATAAACGAAGATGCCTACATTAGTCAAACTGTCCCTAAAAAATTTAAGAGCACTCTTTCATAAAACCAGATATTGTAAAATGAGAGTCCAATATATAGGGCTTGTAAAGAATGACATAAGAGCTTAAAAGTCTTTAAAACTAGCTAGAAACTTCTGAAATAACTTAGATTTAATCTTTTCTAGAAGTCAGAAAATAGATTTTAAATTATTTCATGCTATCCTTATAGTTCGATATTTCCAAGGTAAATCTCTTTCTACCCCAAAATTTAAGATAATTTTACTTAGATTAACTCAAAGGATTCTGTATTTAAGTAATCTAATTATTCTTACACTGGTAAGTACAAATTTAATCCATTATTCTTGTACTGGGTTAATCTTATGGCACGTGAATTCTATTTCAATAAAGCTGTTTAGTGAAAAACTTTCATGCACAAAAATTTCTGACAGGAAAATATGTCCTATACTTTGAACTGCAGTTGATTTATTAATAATTTCATCTACTTATTACCGACTTACTTGAATAAGTTCCTTTAACTGATAGAAGTTCTTCTCCTTTCCCATTAGTCTCTTTTCTTATATGGTAAAAATGACACTTAATAAATTAACGTGAGTACTTACATGGCAGGAATCTGTTTCACCATCATCCATTGGTTCATCAACCATTTTAAGACCATTTACCTGAAAAACAGTTTCAAAAGTTGAAGTTCAGGAGTATTAAGACAAGAGTAATAACTAAGAAAAATATCCTCAGACATTGACTTTCACAATCTAATAAGGTCCATAATGATTGAGAAACAAAGAACACATAGAAGATACTTAGGAAAGGAACACTATTAATATGGTTCCCAGATTGTCAGTTAGTATCCCTGATTTTTTCAGAACTTTATGCCTCTCCCTTTGTGTGGGTTAATTTAAATGTCATGAGATACTATATAGAAGAATAAATGAGAGGAGACAGATCCATGTGCCCAAGGAAACAAAATCATTTTAACACACAAAGCACAGTGACATTTTTACTTTCTCTCCAACCAATAATTAAAGAAAAAGTAGATATTGAGGACACATAGATCAAGGGTCTACATACTATAACCCATGGGCCAAATCTGGCTTGTCACCTCTTTTGACAAAAAATGTTACTGGAACACAGTCACATTTGCCTATTTTTTTTTTTACAGATTTTTATTAAAACTTATCCAAAATTACACAAACTTACAGGCCATTACACAGGCTTACAGACCACAATATATTGTGCCTTTTACTTATGACAGTGAGCAATGTAAACAACCACATAGATGCAGCATTAAGTCACAACTACATAAAGTTACTGTAGTACCTAGTGTACATGTCGCTGTTTTAAGTTTGGGTTATTAGGTTCTTATTTTTAAGATATCATTATTCCTCTGGATTCCCATTCCCCTCCCCCACATTCACGTATTTTTGTACTATCAGTGGTTTCTTTCACACTACAAGAACTGAACTGAGCAACTGTGACAGAGATCCTATGCCTACAACACTTAAAATACTTATTATTTGGTCATTTACAGAAAGAAGTCTTCCAATTATTGATCTAAAATGTTTAAGAAGCAAGTAATAGCAATCTGGACTTTCAAAAAAGGAATTTTATCACAGACTATCTGTAAGAGTCCGTGGCGGGGGGCGGGCAACCATATAAATTAACTACAGCTTTGGTAAAAGCCAAAATAGAGTAAGTCCACTAAGCCTATCTCTCTCTTAATTATAAACTAAAAACGGTAGGCAGAATACAAAAACAAACAAGCAAACAAACAAACTACGGATTCTGGAAACTAAACAGTACCTACTAGGAGAGAGTACACTATACGAAAAAGATGCTGACAAGTTTCCTAAGTTTATTTTCTACCTGTATACCCTAAATTTGACCTGAGGAGAAGCCAAGACAAGACATATAACTCTATGGTAGGCATGGACCAAAATTCCCAGTGAAAGTGTACTCTGTGGACACTGAATCAGAAAAAGATGCACCTTTGGGGTCTAGTACATAGAAGAACCTAGGTTTTCTAAATTTTGACTTTCTCTTTTTCAACTCTCAGCACTACACCAAGGCAAGCACTAAGGTTTTCAAGAGAAAACCTACCTGTCAGGCCAGGGAAAGCAAGAAAAGAAACTCTCATGATTAAAACAAAAAGTGTTGGGATAATAACAGCTAAGTGCTTTTCACTTTCAATTTTACTCCAAAGGCAGCCTCAACAGTAACAAGGTCATGTAATAGCATGAAGGACTGTCTTTGAGAGAAATGACAAACTCGCCCCGAAAACACAGCAAAAAGGGCCCATTGCAACTGGCTAATTTGGAAGAAATCACAGGACAGAATGTGAGAAAGAGATACCCTAATTCTGTGTATAATGCAATACGAATTTTGGTCTCAGCAACAAATTGCATATATTGGGAATGCAGCCAAAGAAGTATAACAAAGACTTTGAGAAATGAAATGCAGCATCAACCATTGCTCAAGTCTCAGACTATCCACATTATTAGCAAGTGTGCAGAGCAGCAAATGCAGAGTACTGACACAAAAGCTCTGAAAATTGACTTAATGTTAGATCAGTTATACAAACAGAAAGAGAACTTGGGAGTGTGAATCAAACAAGAAACAAACAAAAATTTGCTTGCTGAAACAAACAAAAATTCAATGGTATCAATTCCAAGATGACTCTAATGTTCAAATGAATGTCAAGGACTTTAAAACAGCCACTATAACTATACTCTTTTGGATAAAAATAAACACACATGAATGGAATGACAAAAAGCTTTCAGCACAAAAAACAGAAATTAAAAAAATCAAATCTAGAACTAAAAATCATTAAAAATCATAATAAATAAAGTTCTTAAAAATACTGGATAGGCTCAATAAAAGAATACAGATGGAAGGGGAAATAGTAAACTTGATAATAGAGCAATAAACCAATATGAAGAGAGTGAAAATGATTCAAAACAAACCAATATACAATCCAGGAATCCAACCACTGGTCATAAAAGAGGTGATCAAAATATATGATGGATATTTAAAGAAAAGGTTTCTTATAGCGAAAGACACAATGACATTAATTCCCTTCAAAATTCTCTCATTTTGAACACATCCTATAGTTCTTCCCATTTTCTGAAACAGTTCTGAATATCCTCTTCCCTGTGTGTCATTATAAGATGTGATAAAAAAAATGTGGTGAATGCTGCTGCTGAGTGACAGAAGGCAGGGTTGGAAAAACATTACGGCATGTTTTATCCAATCCATTCAACAGATTGGGCACTATGCAACTTCAGAATCCTCCCCAGAGTCAAAATGACTATGAAAGATAAATGTTTTGAATCAATTCAGCACATTGAGATATCCAGGACAGCACAACAAAACACAATCAAGAAAGAGGACTTATCAGAATTGTTTCAGAAAGCACATGGAATAATAGGATAAGTGTGTTCAAAGCAAGGGCAGGGGGGTATTGTGAAGGAGATTAATGGCAAAACATCTTCTACTGTAATAAACTTTTTAATTTAAACAAGCACTACATTTTTATCACAACTCATAGGAAATAAAATCAACAGGTCAAAAAATACCTGCACTCCCATCTTTATTGATGCACTATTCACAATACACAGGATATGGAATCAACCTAAATATCCACCAACAGTGAATGAGTTAAAAAATGTTTTATTTATACAGAATGTAATATTCCTCATAAAGCAGAAAATCTCGTCATCTGTGACCAAACTGATGAACTTTATCCAGTGAGATAGATTATGCAGAGAAAGAGAAATGCCACATGACTCACTCATATGTATAACCTAAATCTAAAATAATTGATCTCATAGATTTCAAGAACATAATAGTGATTACAAGAGACTGGGAAAAATGAGAAAAATGGAAGTGGAAAATAAGGAAAATGAGAGAAAAATGGAGGAAAAAACAGGTATAATGCTATTGCCTCATAGGAGAAACAAGTTCTGGTGTTCTATGACACAGCAAGATGGATATAATTAACAATGATATGACATATATATATAAATTAGAAGAGAAGAATATGAATGTATTCCTCATAAATAAATGATAAAGTTTAAGATGATGGACGTGCTAATTACCCTGAGTTGATCACTACTCAATATACATATGAATCAAAACACCACACTATGTTTCATAAATGCATACAAATACATATCAATCAAAAAATAAACCGAACCTAGGAGATGTGAAATAATATCAGATGGTCTAAAATTCACGTCATTAATTTCCATTTAAAAAACAGAAGAGTCTTACTGAAAAAATAAAGACAATCCTATTCATACGAAATATTGAGGACGGGGAAATCTATACAGACAAAGTAGATTAGTGGTTTCTTAAGATTGGGTTATGGAGATATGAAGGTAATAGCTAGTGAGTACAATGTACCTTTTTATGTGATGAAAAGTTGTAAAATTTTGGTGATAGTTGGACATATTTGTAAATATAATAGAAACACTGGATTATACATTTGAAATGAGTGAATTACATTTTACATGACATATCTCAAAGCTGTGTGGGTTTTTTTATTAGCTTTGTTTTCTTATTTGAAGAGCTGGAGATTAAACCCAGGGCCCTGAGCATAATGCCAAAGTACTCAGCCACTGATATATACCCCTCTCAATAAAGCCAATTTTAAAAAAGAAATAATGGTAGAAATTGTCCCAAATTTTGCAGAAGATAAATTTACAGTATTAAAAAACACAGTGAACCCAAAACATGATGAAATTAAAGTCACTTAAAAATGTATCTTAATTAAGCTATTCTAAACCAAAAGAAAAAATTCTTGAGAAAAAAAATTAAATGAAAGAGTCAAACTGAATAACAGTAGATTCTTCATGAGAAATGATGAGGGCCAAAAAACACTGGAAGAACATTTCCCTTAGATAAATGGAAAAATGTTAACATACAAATCTGTACATTAATGTTTATAACAACTTTATTTATAACTGTCATAAACTATAAACAACCTACATGTCTTTCAATTGATGAGTAGATAAACAATAGAATATTACTCATCAATTAAAAAAAGAGAACTACTGATACTTGTGACAACATGAATGAATCCTAAAGCATTTTGCTAAATGGAAGAAGCCAAATATAAAATGCTAAATATTGGATGACTCCGTGTACATGATACTAAAAAGGGCAGACTATAGAAAAAATTCAGATCACTAGTTCCCAGAGGTTAGGAGTGTACATAGGTACTATTACTAAGTAATAAAAAGAACAATCAATTGATACATTCAGTAACATGGATGAACCTCAAATAACTTAATATAAATGAGAGAAGCTAGATTTTAAAAGGCTATATAATGGCTGGTTCCATTTACATAGCATTCTGGCAAACACAAAAGTAGAAAGATTAAGAAGAGATTAGTGGTTGACTGGGGTTAGGGTGCACTACAAAGAGGTACACTATAGTACTTGTGTGGGGGTGGAGGGTAATGGAACTTATTTTTCTGGATTGTGGTGGTCTTTACACAGCACTATGCATTTGTCTAGCCTCAGAACTATATATGAAGAACAGCAAACTTTATTGTACCCTTAATGTTTACATAATAACTGATGATTACTTATCTAGAAATAAGAATAGTACATAACTGATTCTTATGGTATGTTAATATCTAAGTTGGTTCAGGCAATACTACTGTAGCTGTTTCACTTGATATTAACAGGGTCATATAATTGTCACTATTTCTCTGTAAGCCAACACTCAGAATGCCTTTGTGACTTTAACAATACTAGAGTACATTCCCAGATAACTTGGTTACTGTGCTGACTACATTCCAGTTTCCTTTCCAAGTTAGTCAAATAACCAAAATAACCAAGTTGATCAAATCTTGGAGCTGTTGCAAAGGATTATAGTTTTGCCGTGCCCAAAGTACATCGCTAAAAAGCAACCAGAGATCTCTATACTACCAAGAATCCACAATCTGCAGCACAAAATAAATAAAAAAAAATGGGAAGAAAAGGCAAAAAAAAATGCCTCTCAAAAAATGCAAGTCCTCCTAAACCAATCCAAGGGGCACCAAGGGGCAGAATAGTACAGTATAAGCCACTCACCTGAATTAATCAAAAGCATAGCAGAAGAGGTAAGAAAACAGCTCAAAGAGATACTCAGCAGGATTAGAGAAGATGTAACTAAACATATAAAGGAAGTAAAAATCAAAATGATACAGAAGCTCCCAGAAGACACTAAGAGAAAGGCAGATGAGATAAACAAAGTAATACAAAACATGAATGAGAAGTTTACCAAAGAATTACAGTGTTCAAAAAGGTTTCAATCATAAATTGAGAAGGTTAAAAATCATATTGAAACTACTAGCAGAAGGATGGACCAATGTGCTGACAGAATCTCAGAACTGGATGACAATGATTCCATCAAAGACCAACTACTCAATGACAACAAGGGAAAATGAAACAACAAGGAAAAAACAAGGGAAAATGAAAAATGGATCCAATAATTGCTACATTAAACAAAGAAGACTAACATAGGAATAACTGGAAAAAGTAAAAAATCAGAAGAAAACACACATGGCATAAAAACCTGTTCACAGAAAAAATGGCAGAAAACATACCAATTATAGGGAAAGAAATATGCAGATAAGTGAGGCATACAGAACATGAAATAGCCATGACCAAAAAAGAATCTCTCCACAGCACATTACACTCAAAATTACATAAGTCCATCATAGGGTCAAAATCTTAAAAGCTGTTTAGAGAAAGGCAACAAATTACATACAATGGTAAACCTATTAGAATCATAGCAGATGTCTCTACACAAACCTTAAAGGTCAGGAAGCCTTAGAGCAAAGTGTTTCAAGCCCTAAAAAAATAACAACTTCAAAACCCAACTTATTTATTCTGCAAAATTTTCCTATGAAATTGATGGAGAAATAAGTTATATGCATGATAAAAACATCAAGAAATTCATAATCACCAAACCAGCATTACAAAAAATTTTTGAAGATATCCTAGAAAGAGACAATGAAGCCAACAATGTCAGTAAGTCAAAAAGAATGAATACACCTGGCAGGATGAGCAGTAAGCGAGAGCCCCACAAATGAAATCAGCAACAAGAAAATAATACAATGACAGGAATAAATCAATACACTTCAGTAATAACTCTCACTGTGAATGGTCTCAGTTCCTCAATCAAAAGACATGCATTGCCAAAATGGATCACAAAAGAAAACACAACAATATGCAACATATAAGAAACACATCTAATACAAAAAGATACTCACACATTAAAAATCAAAGTATAGAAAACAATATTCTATGCAACAGGAACACAAAAATAAGCCAGGAGTAGCCATCCTAATTTCAGAAGAAGTGAATTTCAAGCTAAGATTGCTCGTAAGAGACAAAATCACTACATATTAGTTAAGGGAACAATTCAACAGGAAGATTTAACAATTATAAACATATGCACCATTACTGGCACACATACCATCATGAAACAAACACTAGTGGACATGAAAAATCAGATAAACATCAATACAATAGTAATAGGGTACCTCAATACGAAACTGTCACAAATGGACAGATCAACTACACATACACAAAAAAATCGAACTAAACCAGAGTTGAACTAAACCATCACACATACACACTTAATAAATATCTACAGAGGGTTGCATTCAACAAAAATAGAATACACATTCTTCGAATCAGCACATGGGATTTTCTCCAAAACAGAAAACATATAAGTCAATAAAGCATGCTTAGGTAAATGCAAAAGAACTACAATTATACCACGCATATTATCAGATCATAATGCAAAAAAAAAAACTAGAAATCAATGGCAAAAAACCCCACATAAATTATATAAACACATGGAAATTAAACAATAACCTCTAGAATTATCTATGAGTAACAGATGACATTAAAGAAGAAATTAGTTTCTAGAATAGAATGATAATGCCAGTATGACATACTGGAATCTGTGGAATGCAATGAAAGCAGTCCTAACAGAGAAGTCCATAGCAGTGAATTCTCACATCAGGAAAAAAAAAAAAAAAAAAAGACAAGTTCAAATAAATAACCCAATGATGCATCTCAAAAAAGGAAGAACAATCCAAACCCCAAACTGAGGAAATAAATTATAAAGATCAGGGCAGAAATTAATGGATGTGAGACTAAAACATACTATAAAGAACTGAAAACTTGGTTATTTGGAAGATTAAATGAAACAGACAAATGCTTAGGTAATCTAAGCAAAACAAAGAAAACATGTAAATCCATCCAATTAGAAATGAAAAGTAAAAACAAAACAGATTGCTAAAATCCAGAAGATTTTATGTAACTACTTTGAGAACCTGTACTCTAAGAACAGGAAAATTCAGAGGAAATGGATAAATTGCTAAATACACATGAACTACGAAATCAGAACCAAGAAGATATAAAAATCCTTAATAAGCAATATCAGGCAGTGAAACAGAAGAGTTAATAAAAACCTACAAAGAAAAGCCCAGGTCCTCATGGACTCACTGCTATATTCTACAAGAACTTCGCAGAATATCTAATGCCAGGACTCCTCAAATTCCTTAATGAAATCAAAAGGGAAGCAGTACTCCCAAAGTCATTCCAGGAAGCATTACCTGGATTCCAAAAGCAGAAAAGGACACAATCAAAAAAGAGAACTACAGTTCAGGCCAATCTCTTTAAGGAGCATGGATGCACAAATGCCCAATAAGATACTGGCAAACAGAATGCAGCAATTCATCAAAACGATCATAAATCACAATGAATTAGGATTCATTATAGCAATGCAGGAATGTTCAACATATACAAATCAATAATGTAATACACCACATGAACAGAAGCAAGGACAAAAATCACACGATCGTCTCAATAGACACAGAAAAGGCACTTGACAAAATCCAACATCCATTCATGATAAAAATCCTGATGAAAAGAGAAACAGAAATTCTTTATCTCAACCTCATAAAATCCATCTATGACAAACCAATGGCTAACTTATTAAATGGAGAGAATTTGAAATTTTTCCCTCTAAAATCAGCAACAGAAAAGGATGTCTGTTATTACCATTTCAGTATAATATAGTTCTCAAAACATCAGCTAGACCAATAAGACAAGAGAAAGAAATAAAATGGACATGCATAGGGAAGGAAGAAGTTAAATAATCTTTATTTTCTGATGACCCGATCCTCTACATAGAAGACCCCAAAAACTCTACCAAACGACTCCTAGAATATCCAAATTCACTAGCATAGCAGGATGCAAACTCAACACTCAAAGATCAGTAACATTCCTGTAAATAAATAAACTGAGAGGAAAATTAGGGTAACAATATCTTTCACAATACCATAAAAAAAATGAAATACCTAAGAATCAAGCTCACCAAGGAAGTAAAAAAAACTGTACAATGAAAACTACAGTACTTTGAAAAAAGACAGCAAAAAGAATATCAGAAAATGGAAAGATATCCCCTATTCTTTGACATGCAGAACCAATATATTAAAATGGATGTACTTCTAAAACTGTTATATACATTTAATGCCATCCCAATCAAATATCAATAACATTTCTTAAAGACCTAAAGGAAGCAATCCTAAAATTCATATGGAACCAGGAGAGACCTAGCATAGCAAAAGCCATTCTGAGAAACAAAGGTAAGGTGGGGGCATCACAATCCCAATCTTCAAATTATTCTACAAAGCTACACTGATTAAAAAAACAAACAAAAAAAACAAAAAAAAGCGTCATATTGGCCAAAAAAAAACAACAAACAAACTCATGGATCAATGAAACAGAATAGAAGATACAGAAAGAACCCCAGGCACATTCAGCTATGTTATTTTTGACAAATGGGTCAAACCACTTTGCTGGAGGAAAGATAGCTTCTTTAACAAATAGTGTAGGGAGAACTGAATATACACATGCCTAAACTAAAGTTAAAATGGATCAAAGATCTAAACATTAGAAGAAAAACAATCTGCTCAAAGAGAAAAATAGTAAAACTCTTGAAGGCACGCATATAGGCAAAGACTTTCTGAACAAAACCCCAGTTGTACAAGAAAACTAAGAATCAACAAATGGGATCACCTCAAATTAAAAACCTCCTGCATAGCAAAAGAAACCAATAACAGAGTGAAGGTACAACCAATAGAATGGAGGAAAAAAAAACTTGCCAGCTATGCCTCAAAAGACTAATAGCTAGAATATATAAAGAACCTAAAAAATAATTAGATCACCCAAATTTAAAGACCCAATTAAAAAATAGGCATCAGAAATGAACAGACCCTTCTCAGATGAAGAAATTCAAATGGTCAATAAATACATGAAAAATGTACAACATCTCTGGCCATTCAAGAAATGTAAATTAAAACAACAGTGCGATTCCATCTCACTCCAGGAAGAATGGCTAGCATCAAGAAATCAACCAATAACAAACGATGGCCAGGTTGTGGGGAAAAAGGAACCCTTCTCTATTGTTGGTGGGACTGTAGACTGATACAACCACTATGGAAATCAATATGGAGATTCCTCAAAAAGTTAAAGATAAAAATCCTATTTAATCCAGCTACTCCCCTTGTAGGTATCTTCCCAAAAAAGTTAAAGACATTTTACCACACTGATATATGCATACCCATGTTTATAGCAGCCCAGTTCATAATAGCTAAACCTTGCAAACAGCCTATATGTCCATCGATAGCTGAATGTGGTATTAAAATGTGGTATTTATATACATTGGAGTACTACTCTGCCATAAAAAAGGACAAGGTTACATCATTTGTAGGGAAATGAATGCACCTTGACACCATAATGTTAAGTGAAGTAACTCAAGACACACAACCTCAAATACCACATCAGTTTCTCTCATATGAAAAACAAAATGTAAAAAAGGTCATTCAATCTCATGTGGACAATGTATCTGAAAGTATACCATTGTCTTACATGATTTATATGTCCTTTGGCCTGTTAGTCTGGTTTTCAATCTGCATATATGATAATTTATTTTAAACGGTCTGATAAATAAATGAATCTGATGCTAGAAAACTAAAAAGGGGGTGGAGAAAGGGGGAAAAAGAAGGGAAATGAAATGTGTTATGTACATGTACCAATCCCCTACAGTGAATATAATCATTATGTGCTACAAACATGTACTAATGAAAGTTAAAAAAATGATGAAAAGAAGCAAAGAAGGTTTCTACATATTGGTTAAGGGGATAATTCAACAGGAAGAGGTAACATATGTACAATGTTCTTGGTTAAAAATAAATTTTAAAAAAGATTAAAAAAAGGAAGAGGTAAAAATTACAGATACATATGCACTGAGCAACAGTGTATTCAATTTCATAAAACAAACACTGGTGCACATAAAAGATCAGATAAATATCAAGACAACAATAGTGTGCGATCTCAATACACTAATATAATAAAGAGAACAACTAGGAAAAAACAAAGAAACTTCAGTGTTGATCCATGCATTCAAACAAATGGATTTAATAGATATCTACAGTAACCAAATACACATTCTTTTCAGTAGCACATGGAACTTTCTCCAAAAGAGACTGCATACTAAGTTATAAGTATGCTTACAGGAATGCAAAAGAATAAAAATATCTCATACATATTATGAGGCCACAATGCAATGAAACTAAAAAATCAGTGGTAAAAGAAACCACAGAAAGTATGCAAACACATGAAAATAAAACAATACACTCTTGAATGATCAATGGTTCACAGAAAAAAATCAAGGAATAAATTAGGCAGTACCTAGAATCAAATGATAAAGCCACTACAACATACCAGAACCTATGCTGCACAATGAAAACATTCTTAAGAGAAAAATTTATAGCTGTGAATGCCCACATCAAAAAGACAGAGTGAGCCCAAATATATAATCTAGTGGTGTACCTCAAGGTTCTAGAAAAACAAGAATAATCCAAATCCAAATCTAGTATTAAGGGTATCATAACAATCAGAGCAGAAATTAATGAAATTGATACCAAAAAAAACCACAATCAATGAATTGAAGAGATGGATCTTCAAAAGAATAAACAAAGTCAACAAACCCACAGTATTACAAAAAAAGGAGTAAAATACTGAAATCAATGCAATTTAAAATGAAAAAACCAAAAAGTACAACAGACACTGTCAAAGTCCACAAAATTAGCACCTACAGTAGTACTTCAACAACCTTTACTTCAGCAAGTTGAATAATACAGAACAAATAGATTGGTTCCTACTTTTAAATTACCAAAACTGAACCAAGAAGATACAAAAATTCTGCACACAAGCCTTGAAATTGAAGCAGCATTAAAAAACCTAGCAACCAAGAAAAGCCCTGTTCCTGGTGGACTCACCACTGCATTCCATAATAACTTCAGCGAGAACATAACATGAATACTCCTCAAACTCTTTAATGAAATTAAAAGGCTTTAAAGGAGTACTCCAAAAGTTATTCGCGGAAGCTAGAACTACCCTAACTCCAAAACCAGACAAGGACCCATGTAAAAAAGAGACATATGGACCAATCTTTTTACTGACTATAAATACCAAGAAACTCAAGTAACTGGCAAACAGAAAGTAGCAAATCATTTAAAAAAAATCATACATCATGGTGAAGTAGGATTTACCCCGGTGGTACCACTCTTTTCAGATTTCCCATATAAATAAACCATTACCTCATTAAGGGTGGGCCATTTTCTCCCACCAAGACGACTAAAACTAAAGACATGACTACAGATCATCACCCAAGGTTGATGTTATCCATGTGCCCTTGCTACTACTGCATCAGTATTAGCCAACCAGCTATATTTGTGATCTTACTGGTTGATTATAGTTTTGACTTATGTTGTACTCACCTCAAGATTTTGCTCTATAGAACTTTCTCAGAGAAGTGGGCTCATTGGCAACGCATTCAGGACCCCGCCTATCTCTTCAGGAGCTATTCCTATTTCCCATTTCTACTTCCCAATAAATTTTCCTACTCTTAACCTCTGTTGTTTCTTCCAATTCATTCTTTGACTTTGGGGAACACAAACTCAGCATATCTTACATCCAGCAAGCTGGGAGTTATATTTTCCCCTGTATCTTAGAGGCCTCAGCAAGTATTTGGAAGGAGGTAAGAGTTTGCCTGTTTCATGGATTCTGGATTGTGACTGATTTGGGTAATCAGAAAGTGGCATTTTTATTTGCCAGTTGCTTATGCCTCGTCTTTTCATGCTTACCTTTTTATGCCTTTTTTTTGGTCAAATGATAGTAAATTTAAATTGAAAACATGGGAAGATTATGATGTTTCTTTGATGGGACATTTTATTTTTGCTAGCAGAGTCCTAGATTCCTGTTCTGTGTATGGACTTACTAGCTGCAGAATTTATTGGTGTGCCCTGCTTGACCTGTTTGACTTGTTTTGACTATTGTGGTTTGTTGCCTTATTTTAAACAGTGGTGCTAGGGAAAAGTAATGTTAGAGTATCCTCTAGTGGTCTTTGATACTAACCAAAATGTAAATTTGTAAAATGCTGTAAAATAGGTCATTTTATGAAATCTAGTTTATATCCAGAAAATATACATGCCTATTAATAAATTACAGGCCTCCAACTGAGAGTTAAGGGGCCATAGGTCAGCAGCCATTCTTAAGACTTGAAGGACAGCTTTCACTGGGATAGTCTAGCCTGATCCCCACTCTATACTCTAGAGGAGAATGTTGAGCTGGTTCTGCCTCAGTTTCCTTTCCAGTCTGATATTCCACTGGTGTGGAGGCAAGCTTAGCTCTTGAGATTCCCCATTCTCACCTTTCCAGGCTGAGAGTGATGACTCATGGGCAAACTGTCTCAGTAACCCACCATGTGAGAAGACTTTCTTTTCTCTGATCTCATTTCTGATCTTTTTCTGTCACTTTGTACTTTCCCTTTTTTTTGGAGGCAAGTCTCTTCTAAAGATCAGAGAGAAAGAGAGAAACTCTAAAAAGGTTTTAGCCCCAGTCTGTCTCAACCTTTCCATCCCATCCAACAACTAAGAACTTTCAAGTTGATCCCATAGAAAATGAGCCATTTGTTAATGCCAAAGACAGGGAAGTCATCTTAGACAAGGAATCCATACCCCATCTCTGGGTCAGATAAAACATTGGAATTTTGCCCATCCAGAACACACAGGAAGGCAATGCCCCCCCCCTAGTGTTCTCAGCACAATTTCTCATCCAGCAGGTATAGGAAATTGAAACCTGAGACCCAGTGGAAACTTACGGGTGACATCAAAAGGAGCTATTTCCTAAGTACTATACTTAAGGAACCAAAACGCATTTAGTTCATGAGAGAATTTCTAAATTACTCTTTTATCTCACTCCCTCATATTCTCAAAAAGGCCCCAACCACTGCCTCTCTCCCGACCTAAGCCTGATTCTCATCATTTATGTGTGTAGCATAGGGAAGTATTTTTGCTAATGTGTAAGTTGTGGTTGCCAGATAATGAGTATATGTTTTAACTTGAATTTCATAAGTGTGTTACTGTTTTAGTTACTTTCTCATTGCTGAGACAAAATATCCAACACCCAAAGTTAAATCAGGAAAGGTTTATTTAGCTCACAGTTTGTAGAAGTTTCAGTCCATAATTGGGTGGCTCCAAGGCAGAGTGGCACAGCAGATAGGCATCACAGAAACAGTTCATGGTGGGCAGAGGATAGCAAAGCAAACAAGAGAATTTAGCAGCTTTTTTCTGGCCCCTTCTACATTTTATCTAGGCTAACCGGGATTAGGGTAGTACTAAACCAATCAGTGGACTGATTTAGTAATCATGCACCCTTAATCCCAGCATCCTTAATACTGGCATTGTACCATAATCAATCACCCTCCAGATCCAGCCAACTCTGAAAAAGCCCCACCTATGACTACATGAAGTTTTGGGGGGAAATCTAGACACAAACCATAACAGCTACAGATATAAACGCATAGAAATCTGTAGAGTGGATTTTAAGTAAAATTTAAATTGTCTTGCTGCTAAGGGAGATTGCCTAGGTGATTAGGTAGAGAGCACAAATGTCTCAGCAACTTCTTTGCCCTAGGGCCCAGAAGAGGATTTTTCTGAGCCATTACTTTCCCCTATCTCTAGAGGTGACCTCTTTTGCAGGCTGAGAAGTGCTCTAACCACTTCCAAACTGCCATTCCCCCCCCCTCACTCTGTTTCAAAGAATTGGAAAGCAGGTGTTTAGGTCTCTTGATCACTGGTTTAATTTTGCTAGCAATGCCTCCTTCTTTAAACAGGGCTGGTACAGCGGGAATCAGTTGTAGCTTGTGCTTTTGGAAACACACTTTGGAGTTAGGAATATGAGTTTCTGGAGAAGGTAGGGGCAAGCACCGGTAAGGGTGGCTAGTCTGGCCTAACCTATCTTCTGGTCACTCTCCAGATAGCAGCCACATGTACTGGGGCAGGTCACCTCAGGGATGCCCTGAACGCACATAAAAACCAAGTAGGGATTAAAAGAGATGCCTATTTTTCCCCTTGTTGTTTTTGGGAAACTCAATGTCAAATTCTTACTCCTCTAGAATGTATTCTTAAGGACTGGAATTTGCTGGACCTTCATGTATTGAGAAAGAGCAGTTTTAATATTCTTCTGCACCCACACATGGCCTGCCTACCCGCTAGAGACAGAGAAATGCAAGGGGAAATACTGATTATGATACTATTCTGCAACTAGAATTGTACTGTAAGAGAGAGAGAAAATGGTCAGAATTACCTTATGTTCAGACTTTCCTTGCATTAAGAGACAATCCTTATTTGTGTTCAAAGTGTAGACATAAACCACAAGAAAACCAGACACCTCTGGCATTTAATGCACAATCTGATGACCCTTCTCGAGTGAAACTGACTTTCATTTATCTCTGGACCATATTCTAAAAGCTGGTATAGACTTAATCCTTAAACTCTTGAAAAATAAATATAAATATTTTAGTTTAAATGTATCAGCTTTTCTGCCCTTAGGCAGAACTGTAAGTTAACTCCTTTCACTTCTACTCCCCTCAAGAATGCTGCACTACAGAGCAGACTGACTGGTTTTTATAGCACAGATAAGTTTACTGATAGAACGAAAGTGTTCCTAGGGATCCTTATGAGTTTAATAAATTTTAAATAGAAACAGGTATTAAGAGATAGCCATAGCCCCAGTCCCCAGAGGACTCCCTCTCTCTTGTCATGATTTCTCTCCAGAACATCTTGCCAGGCCAGCAATCATTCTCAGAGATATGCTAACTGAGGTTCTGAAAGAGGAAAGCCTGTAGCTAAGTATAGTCCAAGGGCCACAAGATCAAAAGAAAGGAGCCCAAGCATGGTAAGAGCAGCTAACCCGGCTCTGGCCACTTCCTTGCACCTTCAGTGGGCACTGAATGAAGTTTAGTCTAGCAGACATCTTAGATTGGCCACAGAACAAAAAGAATAGACAGGGACTTCTTCTTTACCCTTGTTTATTTCAAAATGGGAGAAAAAACTGTCATAGGTAAACATTTGAAGCAGGGCAAATTGGACCCTTGGGAAGACTTCTTCCCCCATTCTTTGGAATACATATTTAGCTCCAGAATGCCACCTAGTCTCTTTCTACACCCAAAACTGGCCTGTGCATCCTCCCTGGAAATAGTTAAAATCATTTTTAACAGTCTGTTCCTTTAGAGGGAACATTTACATGTAGCTATCAAAATGGGATTTTTAGTTATCAGCCATGGCTATCAAAGCAACAATGAGAAGCCTGTATACCTATTTCAATCAGATAAACCATCAGTCTAGGGCCCATCTCAAAAACTGTCTCTCCTTTCACAGGTGTAAAAGATTTTTATTCCTTCTGATTTTTATTACAAGAGATCTCTGTTAATTGATCTATACAAAGTTCTGACTAGTCTATTTATAGTTACAAACCTAAAAACTGTAAAAGGTCATTGTAATTCAAGTTGGCCAAATACATCTGAGCATGCACTCTAATTTAAATGTAATCATCTCGTGTAGGTATGTCTGTCTGGTCAATGTTAAACCAGTTAAAAACACCTGCAGTTGCTTCATTTATTGTTGTCTACAATAATTTAAGAGCTTTTCCTTGGTTAAAGATAATATGTACAAGCTTAAAGTGCTTAGATGTTATGATTTGGTTCTCATGAGTCATCTAAAGCAATTTTTAAAATAAATTTGGTTATAATTAAAAGGTTAAGCTTTCTATGTCTAAAATAAGGTTTTCCTAACATATTAAACTGTTCTTGGTTAAATTTATAAAACTAAAAACATCCTACTGGTGAAAGTTTTTCATGGTGGCGAACCTTTTAGGCGTAAACATCTGGCGTTCCCTTACTTGTGTTCCAGCTATGTGTGATGAAATGTACACGCCAACCCAGCATTGGACAGCTAGCCATAACATACAGATATGGTTTCAGGGTTGTGTTTGTGTCACTGTTATGTAATTGTATTGGAACAGTTAAAGGTACATAAAAACTGTACAGTCCAGACAATGTCACTCTAATGATTAGAGAGCAAAAATTAATAATCTTTGGAGTTCAACGTCTATTCTGCTCCCACTGCAATACTGGTATAACTGATCTTCTCTTCTGCATGTTTAACAACTGAAGTTTGGAGTCCAGAACTAGAAAGGTAACTGAGCTAAGAGGACAGCCAATATTTTGGCCCTAGCCCTCCAAGGTCAATGAGGACCCAAGACATGAGTGAACCTTTTCCACAGGATCCTACAACTGTGTTGAGTCACCAACTTCCTGACCAGGGAAACTGTTGGACCTCAGAAGACAGGAATCAACGAATGCACAGTGTGCCAACAAAGAGGGTCACCAACGAGCAAAAAGTCTCCCATATTTTCACCCAAAGCAACATGATCAAGAAAGACAGTGACCCATCCTGTTGGCTAACACTGACAGAGGAGCTGAGCAGCTCTGTACATGGTTCTATTATAGGCAGCGAAGTAAGGTAGAAATATTATAGGCAGTCAGACAGGGCTGGGCCCTCAATGGAGTCAATACACAGGACAACTATGGCTGGAGGCGCATCCATTGAAGGTCAGGTCTCAAGATAAGGATGGAAAGACCAGAGCCACACCCCTGGCTGAGGGATAAACAATGAACTGAAGATTACATCTGTTAAAG
>PVJO010023033.1:0-26863 GCA_004026905.1 Hystrix cristata | reverse complement strand
CAACCTAGAACCTACTGACTGAAGGAGAAGCTGGTTTGAGGAAGTATCCCGATACCCTACGGAAGGTGCTTTGGAAAATAATTTCCCCAGTTTTTACCCAAAGGGGTCTGTGGTCGTTTATCGGTAAAGTACACAAGATTTCAAAGACTCTTCAGGGTGGCAATCATTGATATTTAAAGATTTTTCTGTTTCATTGTGACCCTCTGCTGAAGTTGAGGGGCCTTTGAGGGTACCCAGTAAGTCCTGACCCAATCTATCTCATGGTGGGGTCTTTCACTCCACAGAGCCACCAGGCAATCGTTTGTCCACTTTCTGAATGTATATGTGAAATAGGCAGCCACAGCAGCTGGAAGAATCCTCTCGTTAGCTTTTTGGTTTGTAGGTTACAGTATAAAGAAGATTAGGTGGAATCTTCTGAAATTTTCCTACCATGACAAAGAGAGCAAATAAAAAATAATATCACCCACACAGGCAATGCCAGGAAGATCTGCCACTCTGGATGTACTCAATGCTGCAAGGATGGTGGCCCCATCGGGTCCCTAATTAATTAGTTTACCGTTCTGCCCCCTCTGGAGCTCCTGCGGCCTGAGAGAGGAGGACCATAAAGCCGACAGCTACCTCAGATGTCTACTGTCGCACCTCAGCTTGCATTCCTGTCCACTCCCGCGTCCTTCCACTCACAGGTAATGTTTCTGATAAAACTGTATGTGACCTCACACCATAGAGCCTGGTTCCAGAGGACTGACCCAGGAGTGTGCTATCCTTCAGGCATCTTCTAAATGCCTTTATTTCCCTCGGTTGTAACTCTGGGGTCCAAAATGATCCTGGCTCTCTGGGAGGCTGACGCAGGAGGATTGCAAGTTTGAGCCCAGTCTGGGCAACTCAGAGACTTAGAAAGACCTTGTCTCAGAAATAAAAAAGGTGCTGAAAACTAAGATACATGTCTCTTACTACATACTAAACTAAAATCGAAGTGGATCAGAGATCTAAACATTAAAGCAGAAACACTAAATCTGCTGGAAGATAGAATAGGAAGAATGCTTGAAGACATCAGGGGTAGGCCAGAACTTTATGAACAAAACTCAGACTGCATGGGAAACAATACAAAGAATCAGCAGTTGGGATCATATCCTACTAAAAAGCCTTCGCACAGTAAAAGAAATCACCAACAGAGGGGGGGCAAAAACTCACAGAGTGGGAAAAATTTTCTGCCAGTTGTTCCTCAGACAGAAGTCTAACATCAAGACTATATAAAAAACTCCAAAAAGTCAGACCCCCAAAATTTAAAGACCCAATCCAAAGAATGGGCATCTGGAATGAATAGACACTTCTCACATGAAGAAATAGAAAAGGCAAATAAATATATGAAAAAGTATTCGACATCACTGGTCATTCGAGAGATGCAGATTAAAACAATGCTAATATTCCATCTCACTCCAGAAAGAACAGCTACTATCAAGAAATCAACCAATAACAAATGCTGGTGGGGCTGCGGGGAAATGGAACCCTCCTCCCCTGTTGGTGGGGGGAGTGTAGACTGGTCCAACCATTGTGGAAATCAGTGTGGAGAGTCCTAAAAAAAGTACAAGTAGAGGGCTGGGGATTTAGCTCAGTGGTTAGAGTGCTTGTCTAGCAAGCACAAGGCCCTGAGTTCGATCCCCAGCACCAAAAAAACCAAAAACAAAAACAAAAAACTACAAGTAGAGATTCCATTCAACCCAGCTACCTCTTCTTGGTATCTTCCCAGAAGAATTAAAAACATGTACCACAATGATATATGCACAACCATATATCATGCAACACAATTTGTATAGGTAAGTCTTGGAAACAACCCAAATGCTCATTAACTACTGAATGATTAAAGAAGACATGCATTTTTATACAATGGACTACTACTCTGCTATAAAAAAGGATAAACCTGAAACATTTATAGGTAAATGGATGCACCCAGAGAACACACTCTTAAGTGAAATAAATCAGACACACATGAGTACATATCGAATTGTTTCTCTGCTACGAGAAAATCTAAGTGTAAATAAGGACAAAAAGGTATAAATGATATTGTGAAAAAGAAAGACAATATTCAAATGGGAATAGAACTAGAGAGCGCAGGGGGGAAAGGAAGGAAGGGAAAGAGAAAAGGAAAAGAAAAAAAAGGAAAAATGTAAATAAATCTATTATAAATAAGGAGGGGAGGGGGAGTAGGAGGAGTGGGGAAGAGGGGAACAAAGATATATCATGTACAGGTGCAAATTAACTATGATGACTGTGATCATTATGTTTATCTACAATGTACCAATACATGTTCTTGGTAAGAAAAAAAAATTAAAAAAGGGTTGGAGATATAGCTCAGGGTAAAGATTCTGGATTCAGTCTCCAGTACGAAAAAACAAACAAAAAAAACAACCAACCAAAAAACAGACCCCAGAGATTTGAATAAATTAAGATTGTGATGAAGAATAAATAATCTTTTCCCAGAACCAAAACCTAAAGTAACTAGTTGTTTCATTCAGAGGGAAATGTTTTGCTGGCTTTTGTTTCTGTGGCCAGGCTTCTCCACGTACCATCTTTCCTTCAATGAGCTGTTGGTGTTTAAATTATTTATTTTTTAATCAAGTTGTAATCCATTGTTTAGATAGATGTTTCTGAAGAATTTTAAAAATGTCTCATATTTTTAAAATTAGACCTCCATCTGTCATTGTATGGAATGTGTGTGGGCATATGGTGAATGGACTTATTTTTAACCCCTGAATAGTAATAGCTTGGTTAACTCTGCCCCTGGAAAAGAAGAACCATTATGTGTCTTTTCTTCCTTTGCCTCACAATTAATTTTTTTCCCTCACAATTAATTTTGCTTCACTTTGTGATCCACGGTATCAAGTTTTTGAAAACCAAATCATGCCTCTAGCCTTTTTAAAGAGGATCACAGAAAACTGACCTGCAGAATTTATGCCCTCCTTCCATATCTTATTTCTTTGCAATAAGAAAGACAGTTCACAGAGCATACCATAAACCTTTAAAATTCACTACTTTTCTTTCTTAGATTGATAGTTTTCATGTTCATACTTAAATCGGTGGTAGTGGTAGGTGCCAAAAGAATGTAGAAGGTGATTAACCTTTTTATTAATCATCAGTTTCAAAATTAATCAGATAATATTTGGAATGATTCCATTTCAAATATAGATAAGAAATCAGCATGCAGTATACATTGTTGGCTTTTCTGATTAGATTTTTTGATAGGTATTTAGTCTATGCAAGTTTTTGGCATGTATGGAATTTTATTTCTACATTTTATTTGGGTGTTAAATTTTTATTACGGAATTTTCCAAATGTACACAAGGATGGTGAGAACAGGATAATGAGCCTTCATGTACTCTTAGCTCAGCTTAAACAATTATTAGCATTTTGCAATTCTTGTTTCATCTACCCACCTCTGCCTCCTCTCTTCCTCCTCACACATGTACACATACACACACGTATACACACATACACACAAACTTTTTCCTGTAGTATTTGTGACAAATATCAGACAATGTATCATTTTCCTTGTTACTTTATATGAATTTAAATAAAGACTTTCAAAAATATAACCACCTAGGGATTATCATACCCAGAAAATAATAATACCTAAAATATTGTGATACTCAACCAGTAATCAAATTTTTCCAATGGTCTCAATGTTTTTCTTTTACAGTTGGCCTATTCAAATAATACAAACCAATAAAAACCATAAACTGCATGTTTGTCATATCTTTTCACTATTTTAATATACACTGTCCCTCCTTCCCTCTTCTCAGTTGTTTTTATGGCATTAAATTCATTGGAAAAATCAGGATAGGTATCTTTTACTTCCTGTATTCTAGATTGGAATGATGGTTTCTCTGATATTTTTATCTTGTTCCTCTGTTTTCTGATTTTCTATAAACCCACAATTAGATCTGAACCTTGATTTGATTAAGGATCAAATGTGTTTAGGTCATAATATTTCCTACGCTGGATACTTCCTCTGGAATCAGACCACCAGTTTATGATGTCTGTTCGCCCCAGTTCCAGTAATGCCAATAATCAGCCAGGTGAAGTCAGAATACCCTCTGTGAGGCTCCTCTGAACATTTCACCTGTGGCTTAGCATTCACTGACAACCACTGTCTAGATCCAGTATTTCCTTAACGATTAAAATAGCAACATGCTTATTCTGTCCCCTCTTCTACACTGGTTAGCCATAATTCTTCTACAAAGGAGAATTTATCCTCATCAATTATTTGGCCGCTTTGAAACATAGTTTGTATAGGAAAGACAGGAGGACTTTTTTCTTTCTATATACTTACCAATTTTCAGAATAATGAATTAGTGCTCTTACAAGTTTTTAAAAAGTATTGTTACAGCCCATTGATTTTTATATTTAATATTTCAACTGAGTATGATTATCAGTCTTTGTTGAGAGTCACAATGCCATTTTGGCCAGTGGATTCCTTTCAAATTGGCTCTCTTTTGACATGACTGATTTAATCCTCAAAAGCTTCTTCTTTTTTGACATCTCAGCACATTCTAGCTCCTCTTGTTCAGTTCAGATTCCTCAAAAGTGATGTTCCACATCCCAAGAAATACTGTTTTTAGAGTAGTTGGGGATAGCAGAAGGACTGTGGACTACGGAAAGAGGCAGACCTACTCAGAATGCCAACTCTGTTGCTTACTGCCTCTGGGGTCTCAGAAAAGTTTTTCTATCCAAAATGAAAATAATGAGAACCTCTACAGGAAGAGAGAAATTATTTTACCCTGGTGTTAAGTGGAAAAGCAGAATTTGTGATTACAGAAAATGCAGAGAAACTTGTGCTCAGTATGCCGAAATGCTAATAGTGGCTTCGTTTGATGGCCAGCCTGGAGCTTCTTGTCCTTGTCTGTAGGTCCCAGCCTGTACTTTTCCACATAATCTGGAATGGAAAGCAGTGCGATAACTTCATTAAAAGGAAAATAAGCCTCTACCGCAAATCCTATAGTGTTGATTAAAATTCATTTGAGATATGATTCATCGCCATCTCTTTTTATATTTCTCATGGTCAATTGAATCTGCTTGTCCTTTAGTGGAATTTAATGCAAATGATACAATAAAGAAAAATATTGATGTAACAATACACTGCCATCTGCTTCCTCTCCCCGTGCCATGCGTATTGATTTCAACAGACCAGGTCAAAGCTGAGTGTTTCCTGCTTTCAAGGGTGAACTCAGAGCCCTCGTCCTATTCCGGCTCCTTGCCTCCCAGGGGAGAAGTCTCCGTTCTTGGCTGATGGCAGAAGACAGAGCAGTAAAAACAAGAAGTAAATAAAATCTCCATTTGACATGCTTGTACATCAATTTCCCTACAGAACGGAATTGTCGGTGTTGGGTGGTCATTGAACATAGTCTTATTGATCAGAAAACGAAGCCAATCGCTTCCTTATTCCCTGAAGGATTCAGATTGACTTGTCAAAGATGATTTCATCTAGTAATCCTTTAAAAATACAGAAGATGATTTTTAAAAAAACTTCTATAGACACTGTCTGCAGGGATTTCTAATCTAGAATTTAATCTGGTTTTTGGGACTGGTGTTTAGATCTGGGAGCCATAATTTCATCCTTTAAAAAGGACATTAAAATTCAAAAGAAGACATTTGGAGTGTAAGAGAGGGTAAGAATCACAAATAATGGTTCCTTCATAATTTTTATATCTGGGTGTATCTTATTTCAAAGCTAATTCTTGATTTTCAATTTTGAAGCAGTGCAAGCTAAGTCCTACACTGTGGAAACTTGGCTACAAAGACCCATCTGATTAAACGCAAGCCATGAATTGTCTTTGACAGTCTTCAGGTGGCCGTATAGGAGGAACCACGCGAAACGAAGCGTCCTGGTAACTGAAAACATCTGGTAAGGTTGGTTTTTCTCTTAACTTTTCTTCTGCTTCACGTCCCTCCTAACTGACAGCTGATTTGGGTGTGACGCAGAGGAGCCAGACCCCAGCACTTAGCAGCGGGACCACTGCACTGAAGTGCAGCTTGGTTTAGCAGCACTTGCTCCCGGCGCAGGCTCTCTGCGGCTGTCAGAAGGACGTGGAGGATGGAGGTGCGGGCCGCTCGCAGGACCTCGCAGCCCAGCTCGGGGATGGATCCGGGCAGGGTGCCAGGTGGAAGGACAGCACAGCCTCAGCCCACCAGGATGTGTGGCATGTGCCGGAAGCGGCCATTCCTGTGGATGGCCTGCAGGCCAGGGCTTCTCCAGGGAAGCAGAATTGGAATCAATAAGATAAGGAATCGATGCAATTCCTTAAAGCTTATTTTATGGAATTGGCTCATGCCACTGTGGTGGCTGGCAATGGGGCTGTCCAAAATCTGCAGGCTAGACCAGCAGGAGTCATCTGTATGAAAATGGGTACACCTTGAGACCATAATGTTAAGTGAAATAAATCCACACAAACATAAATATCACGTGATGTCTCTTGTACGAGAAATCCAAAATATAAATAAAGAGCAAAATAAAACATAGATAATAGGAAATAGGGAGATAGATCTTTTGCAAAAGGGAAGGGGAGAAAGGGATGGGGGGCAGGGAGGGGAAGGAAATGAGAAAGAATCCAGAAGCCTTAGTGCATGTATCAGCTCCCCACGAGGAATGCAATCATTGTGTACTGCAAACATGGACTAATAAACATTTAAAAAGAACAAGTGTAGCCAATGTGGTGGCACATGCTTGTAATCGTAGCACTCTGGGAGGAAAAGGCAGGAGGAGGCCAAACCCAGAGCCCAGACTGGACAGTTTAACAACTTTGCAAAATCCTGTCTCAAAAGTAAAAGTAAAACATATGCTGGGGATGTAGCTTAGTGTGAAGGCCCTGGGTTCATGGCCCAGTACTTCAGGGCAGCGGGGAGGCAGTCCAGAAACAGAATTTCTCCGTCTGCCGCAAGAACACCTGGGTCTTTTACTGACTGAATGAAGCCACCCACACAGGTAGGGTCATCTGCTTTACTCGAAGTCTATTAACTTCAGTGTTAATTTAATTTAAACACAGCCTTCACAGAAACATCTAACTGCTGTTGGACCAGACATCTGTCCCCAAAGGCAGCAGGAGCTCACAGACAAGGCTTTTGGAAGGTGACCGAATGGTGGGGTGATGGAGCTGGCTTGCTGCTACAAGATAGGTTTTGGTGAGAAGTGGGGGATGACTGGGGTGTGGCCTGGAGGGCATCTCTCTCTCTTCACTGCTCCCTTCTCTCTCTGCTTCATGGCTGCCTTGGCTGGAGCAGCTTTCCTCTGCCCAGCCCCTTCCACTCTGCCTTCCGCCCTCGGACTGAAGATGTGAGCCAAAATCATCCTGGTTTTCTTTCTTTTTCCTTTTTCTTTTTGGTGCTGAGGATCGAACTCAGGGCCTTGTGCTTGCAAGCCAAGAGCTCTAACCACTGAACTAAATCCCCAGCCAATCCTCACTTTCTTTAAATTGCCGGTATTGGGGATTTTGTCTCAGAGGTGAGGAAAGTGGCTAACTCAGTCACTTTGACACATTTGATTACCTCTGAGGAGACAGGTGGGAGGGAGGGAGGCTGGTTAGGAGACATGCCAATATCCAGAGAAGCTTGGAAACGCAGGCCCTTAGCTGCTTCCGGAGCATCTCGACCCACCGTCCACGCAGTGGATTAGGAAGCCATCATAGAAACACCCTTCCCCAGCAACAGGGACATCACATTAGCCACCTGTCGAGTGGAAGTACCAAGTTCCCCCAGAGGACAAAGGCTGGTTTAGGTCTGGCTCATTATCTCCCTTACAGATGCTATTTTTTTCTCTGCATATTTACCTGATTATTTTTTCACTGCCCTTTGCAGATCCATGATTTTCATCTGATTCTTTTCTCTCTTCCACTATTTTTAAAAACACGAGTATTTTATTTAAGCATAAATAGTTTTTAAACTTTAATTATTTGTTATCCACTTCTCGAATATGCAGCTCATTTCCATGGCACTAATTCAAAAGATTCAAAAGGTGTACACGAAAGTTAGAATTCCTCTGACTCTTGGCATCAAGTCACCCTAAGCCCCGCCCAGAGGCAGCAACTATTATCAGCTTATTTCATTTTAGAGACGATCTATAATAATGGATCAACTGAGTAGAGATACTTTAAGATATATATATATATGTAGATATATATATACCCCAATGATAATGTCTTACTTTTTTTCACTTCCTGAAACACGTTGGAGATTGTTTCATTTGAATGTTATTCAAGCTGTCATTGTTTTTATGGCTACGTAATATTCCCTTGGACAAATACACCATACTTCAGTCAGGCCTCCATCTGGGTTCTTTCCAGTGTTGTGTTAATGAAGCAATATAGACATAAATACCTTTGTGCGCGCTTCCCTCCTATTCTATGGGATAAATTCCTAAAAGTAGAATTGGTAGGTCACAGGGTATGTGCATTTGAAATTTTGATGTATTAGCAAATTGCCTGCCAGAAAGACTAGGCCCACTAATGCACCTACAACTGGGTATTTTCATTTGTGGCTTACAGATGTACAAATGTCACATCACACGGGGTTATTTTCAAGGATGGTGATACATTTCGGCTGATCCATATTCCCCCTTTCCCTCCTGCCCTCAGTGGCCGATCACCAGTCTTGGGGGGTCGGCTGCCCGGGTACAGCCGGAGGACAGCGGACACACTGAAGGGACCTTGCCCCGAGAGACACCGACCAAGTGGGTTCACCTTGTCCCTACTCGGGTCCGATTCGAGTACAAAACGATGCGCCTGCTCTTTGTGGCTTACCCAAGGTCACACAGTCGCAGGGGTCAGGAGTGGAAGCTGAGGGGGACCCGGTGGGCTCCGTGCCCCCGGGAGTCGCGGGTGGGCCCCAGCCGGAGTAAGCTAGCGGGGCGTCGCCGAGGCCCTGGGCCAGTCCCCGCGGTCGGCGTCCTTCGAGAGCCCGCTCGGCTGCCTCTGCACTTCCGGCCGCCGGCGCAAACAGCTGCAGCTCGGAAGCGGCGTCGGGCGTGCGGCGGCCACGCCCTGCTCGTCACCGGGCGGAGCGCAGGGGCGCCTTACGGGTCCCGGCGGGAGAAGGCGTGTGGGCGGCAGCGGGCTGCAGCGCCGGATCTGGCCCGCCGAGCCGGAGGCGCCCGGCGGTCGGGAGGCGCGTGTGCGCTCTCGCTCCGTCTTCGCTGTCTTCGCCCGGCAAGCACCTGTCCGGCCCCCTCGCCGGGCGGTCTGCGGGCCGGCGCCGTCCGCGCGGTCGCTTTTGTTTCCACGTTTTTAAGGGCGCCGTCGGTGATGCCGGCTGGCGTCTCCCCTGCCGGCGAGGCCAGCCCCCGACTCCGTGCCGGGAAGCGTCTCCGGCTGCCCAGCCCCGCGGGAGCCCGCAGCTCGCACATCAGCCCTCGGAGCCGCCCGCTCGGGTGGGGCCCGCCGTGCCGCCTGCGCAGTAAGCGGCGTCCTCGCGGCCCGGAGCCCGTCTTGCTACGCGAGGCCCGGTGTGTGGCGTTTGGCTTCATTCCCAAGCTTTTGATGCGTGACCGTGGGCGTGACTCCAGAGTTGGGGTGAGGGCAGCCATTTGCGAATGGTCTCAGCCTGTGCCTGATTCGCTTTCCGCAGGGAACGGTCGGGCTGCGCCCGGATATTTATCAGCTGTGCCTCGAAAGGTTGATCCCTTGCAGGGCTAAATCCTGACAGTGCGAAAGTGCAGACTTAGCTGTACAGCTGGGTCTTGCTATTATTCCCTTCAGCCTTCAGACTCCTCTTCTACTTTTTAATTTCCTTTTTTTTTTTTTTTTTTGAGTCAGGGTCTCACTATGTAGCCCAAGCTGGCCTCCAACCTGTGGTGATACTCCTGCCTCAGCCTCCTGAGCACTGGAATTATAGGCATGTGCCACCAGCGCAGCCTCTCATCTGCTCTTTAAGAGAGGCAGGGGGCCGTTTTGCTCTCTCTCTGCTTGTGGCTGCCTCTGATCTCTTCGGTCTGGGCACCCTTTGGTCCTGCCCTGGTAGGTACGGATGGTGTCTATTTTTTCAAGACAGGGATGGCGGAGGTCATTTATAATATTTTAATTTTTTATTAAGCAGCTGTAGTTCTTATTCGCGTCCTTTTTATCTTCAACCGAGCTACCTTCTTTGATCTTTTCCTTTGATTTATAATAGCCTTTTCCCACCAAACCATTTTTGTTTCCTTCTTCTTTTGTGTTAAAATATTTAGTGAGCATTCATTTGATAATATTTGTACGTTTAGTAATAGTTGGTCGAGACTGTTCACTAAAGATGTCCAATTTAAATGTGAAAGTTTATTAAATATACGTGTTATTTCAAAAAACAGAAGTTCTTGGATGAAGTATCCTTGTTTTGAATTGAGTAGAATGTTCACTATGAAGAGAGTCTGTCTCTCCCGCACAAAGTAGCTGATGATGATCAGTGATCTGTGATTCTGCTTTTAATGGCTGAGCTGGGGCCATGGTATAGAGATGGCAATAGGAGCCAGGACCAGGTGAATTTCTGGACGAGATGCATCCTTCCACTGTATGTTCCTGGGAAACCTGAACATCACCTTTGGCCCCAGTTTCTTCATCTTCAAAATGGAGAAACTTCATTTCTTGCTCTATATAAAGTCACTTTCAACCCTTACATTTCACAACTCCACAACTCCACGGATTTGGGAGACAAGAGCTGCAATTATTTATAGTGGCAATTAGCCCACAAGCAACAAAAGCAAGCAGCTTATTTGCATACAAATAGATTGCTAATCAGAAGATGCCAATAAAACTCCTCAGTATTAGGAGGACAGGCCTCCAGGATGGGCTGCCGGGACGCTGTTCCTCTGGAGGTGTCCAGACAGCCAGGCCACACAGGAGAAATTCAATTTAGCATGACTGGGAGTGTGCCAGGGGTTATCAGCAGCCTGGCACACCGCATGGCGCCTGGCTCCTGAGTCTGGGCAGAGGAGCCCTTATCTCTGCAGTCCTGGAATTTGGAACCATCATCTGCCAGAGCAGAAAGATTAAATATAATGTTGGATCTGATGGACAGTGAATAGTCAGCCTCATGGTGAGGTTTATTGCGCATGGCGAGAGGGTTGGCTGCAGCAGTCAAGAGGCCAAGGTAGATGGATTCTGGACCATGAGCCCATTACCATGGCCACGGAAGAACGCTGGGTAGACTTCTCCGCAGCTGAGCTTCAGTCTGCATTTTGTAAGTAGTTACCATCTGATTCTTGTTCCAAGAACAAAATAAAGTAAGGCCGCAATAGCCCTTTGGAAAACTCTAAGTATAATCCATACGAAAGGATTGATTTTCAGGCAGCTAAATTCAGCATTTATTATATACCAGGCACAATATCAGCAAACGCGTACTAAGTGCTTCTTACGTAGCAGCGTTTTTGCCGGTATTTTAAATACGTCAATTTAGTTCATTCTTACAACCTGTAAGATAAATAGCACCCTAATCCCCATTTAGGAGATCGCAAAATAGAGGTAAGGTAATTTTATAGGTCACAGCTAGTATGTGGCTGAGTTGCTCCTCTGCCTTATTCTAGAACTTGCCATCTGAACCACAGTGAAACATCCTGTGATATATGCCCCGCAGTAGAGTCAGGGTAATGGAGCTTATTTAGAAATAAATTTAATATTTTATGTAGTATGTTTCACTTATTTTGAGATATTCTATTTGACTCTATTTTGGCTAATAAGTAGTAATAAATAATAAACATATTTCATTGTCTTTAAACATTATTCCTAGATAGAACCAAAGGCACCTGTCATATTGAAAAGAATCACTGTAACCTGTTTAACCTATAGCTTGACATTTAGTTTCTTTCCTTTATAAATCTTATGTTGGATATCTTTGTCTATTAATTTGAATTATTTTCAAAAGTAGAATTATTGTATAAAAGGAAATAGGTCTGATTTTAAACTTTATTTAAAATATTCTAGTGCAGATTTCAAGAATATCTAAAAGTAGGCAGAATGATCTTCAGCAATTGTCAACACTCAGTCAATCTTGTCTCGCCTATTTCCTCCCGCCTACAATTATTCTGAAGCAAATCTCAGACGTTATCTTACCTGTAGATGTTTCATTATATATTTCGAAAAGATAGTGCCTTTCTAAAAATGTCTTCAATATCATTGTCACACCCAAAACATTTGATAAAAATTCTTTCATATTGCCACATATTTCATCAGCTCACATTATAGTTATATACTTAAATCATTTAAATAACTTCCATACATTGTGAATTAGTAGGTGTTTTTTTTAATATTGCTTATATCTATAGATTCTCTCTCTCTGTCTCTGGAGGAAGCTGGATCATTTTTCCTAATTACATCCCTAAAGTATTAGTCTTTTCCTTCTCCCTCTTACTTCTTATAAATTGATAGATCTAGAAACTTGATCAGACTCACACCCTCCCAGGTTCAAGTCCTCTCAATTCTCACAAGTTGAAAGATACACTTGGATCAAACCAACTCGAGTTAGGATTCATCTTGACCAACCACACATGGTGGCCAGCACTATGGAATCATTCTGGGAGGCCTGAGAGCCTGAGGGCCTGAGGATATTATCCAAACCACATGGGCTGAGAAAGGGAGGCAGATGCTCCATAAAACAGAGATCGGAACTTTAAAATAGAACAGTGTTTTAAATTGAACATAGTATAAATGGATGCTAAGAGGGCAAAACCAGAAAATCTGTGCTGGTCAGCAATGGAACACACACATGGCGTGGCCCCTGAGGTTGTATTACAGCTGAAAAATGTCTATCCCCTAAGTGACACGGTAGCTGTGACAGTGTTGTAGTGCAACACATTACTCATGTTGTTTGTGGTGACACTAGTGTAAACAAACCTGCTACACTACCAGTTGTATAAAAATATAGTACATGCAATTATGTACAGTATGTAATACTTGATGATAATAAAAACTATCATACTGTTTATGTATTTACTGTACCATGTTTTTTGAAATTTTTATTAATGTATATTAGTTATACAGAATAATGGGTTTTCTTTGGGCATATTCATACAAGTGTATAACATACTTTGATAATTTTCACTGATCCCCATGACCATTCTTTCTCGTCCCTTCTTCTTTTCTCCAATCCTTTATTCTTCTCTAATAGTCTCCCTTTACTTTCCTGTCATCTCATTTTTAATTTTTTTAGATTCCACATATGTGAGAAGACAATGTTTTCTAAGTCTGGCTTATTTCACTTAGCATGATAATCTCCAGCTCCATTCACTTCCTCACATGGCAGGATTTCTTTCTTCTTTACGGCTGGATAATATTCTGTCATGCATAAATGCCACCTTTTCTGTATCCATTTGCTTCCGGATGGCCACTCAGGCTGTCTGCATAACTTAGCTATTGTGAATTATGCAATAAACACGAGTATGTAACTATCATCATTGTATGCTGACTTTAATTCTTTTAGGAATATGTGGTATCACTTTTATCACTATTTTGGAGTGTATTCCTTCTACTTACAAAAAGATAAGTTTACTCTGTGTCTTGATTGCAAAAAGAGCCTACATCACGTGGTTGACTCATGCCCTCTGCATTTGTGTGAGCCACTCTGGTGTTTGCACAGCAATGAAGTTAACTTCCCTAATGGCACGTTTCTCATGACCGAGCCGTGTTACTAAGTGATACATGCTCGTGCTCATCTCGGAGGCTGAGCTACAGTTCTCATGTCGGAGGGTTCAGCCAACCACGCAGAGGAGACCCCTAATTCTGACAAAGAGAAGCTGAGGGCCGCCTGATCATTGCACAATTGAGCTGGAAGGGACCTTAATAACCTCGTATCCAAATCCTCCTTATAAAGCCAAGGAAACAAATCCCACGGGAGTAAGCGACACACCCTTGCTTGTACTCTTAGTCGGTGGTGAGGCGGAAACGTGGATCTGTTGATCCCTCCGCCAGGGTGCTCTGCCTGAACCACTGCTGTTCTCGTAGGCAAATACTGTGGTCCAGCTAGGGCTGGGCAAGACGGAGGGGAGCCTAGATGGGGGACTTAAAATATTCTCTGGGTATATTTCCTAGTAATATGTGAGTCTACTAAGTGACTTTTCCTACAAGGAAATTATAGCTAACACATGTATTTATTACATATAGGTAATAATATGTGTATATACTATAAATGCAAACAAAGCATTATATTTGTGCATGCATGTGAGAATAGCTTTTAATTATCAATTTTATGTATCTTTATACTAAAAACTCAAGGACAATTTAGTTTCACATCCCTTTCTCTATTTTGCTTCCAGAAGAATGAAATTTTTATTGAACATTTTCATTTCAGTTCCAATTTCCTTCAAGGATACACACATACCTCCCAAATTATTTCTTCAAACGATTCTACTTTGATGCTAATAGCCTGGCTCATCACCAAATGACGACAAATCGGACAGGACTCATTCTAGCTAGCTTATTGGTGCAATGAGAAGCATTTACAAAAAATTCTCTGTATATTTTTGTCACATTTTTATTCTTCTCCCTTTGTGTTCTTTGGTCATCATTTGGTTGTCTCTCAGAATTTTCTAAGGATCTGGACATGAGGAAGGCGAATCTCTATATGACTCTATTTACCACTCCTCTGAGGGGGGAGCTGGGTGGGTAAGAAAAGGGGAAGTACCTGGTGAGAAAGACACTCGGAGGACAGTTTCTCACATGAATGTTTCCCTGGAATGTTATTCAGAGAATTATGTGACTGTATGCAAGACTCCCAGGTGGGCAGGTGGTGATTTAAGATTTTATTCCTAAGTTAAAACACATTCTTTTTAGAGAGGTAGGCAAACAAAGAAACGAAAAGCAGCCCTGCCATCTGGACGCTGGCCTGCACTCCCCATCGGGCCTCTGTGTTACTGAGAGCTTGCCAGGCTCTCATGGCTGGACAACCAGCATCACACAAAGTCACTCTGAGCCCAAGAAAAAGGGAGACAAGGCGAGGCCGCCAGGCAACCGTAAGACACCAGTCACTACCTCTCTCAGCTAAAATGAGCGCTGGATTTTTTTTTTAACCAGTTACAGTTTTGTTCTTGCTGTAGTCTGCCCACCCTACAGATGAGATTTATTGATATACCCCAAATCATAGGCCCTCCCCCAATTTCTGGCAGCAACCGTTCTGGACCAAACCCCCACTTCTTCGTCACCTGTCACCTGCCCTCACCAGTGCCCTAACCAAAGCCACGCCCTACCATATGTTCTTGCTCACACTCTTGTACTGGGGTTTCCCATGATTCTTTGGGCCGTATTCTTTCTTCCTGCAATGAAAACTACAGCCAAGTTGTTCAGTGTTGGGCTGTTCCTGGTGGCCTTTGGATGGCACTGACAAACGGTAAATTTATTAAATACGTCATTTTCTCCTCATGGAACCATTGACTCATGCCAACAACAGAAAGATTTGAGACCACCCATTCCATCCTTTTTTGCTTTGTCTTGCTTTGCATTTTTACCAACCACAAAGTTTGTTTTATGTCTATTTAGACATGACTGAAGGTGGCATCTGAAAACACAAAGCAGATGCAAGAGGCACCGCTCTGGCCCAATGTGGTGGCTCCTGAGTGTCATCCGCCTGGGTCCCTGTGCCTGTTCCCACAGCAGGCTTGAGGCACTTGCACTTGTCAGAGGCACGCACATCGAAGACCATTGTCTAGCCTGAATGTGGTGAGTTCCTCACTGTCACATCCTTTGTTTGGAATAGGTTTTAGATGACGATTTTATTTTCCTGGGTCTAAGGCCAAGGCCAAGTCCAAGGTCAGATTGGAATTTCATGATGGTACAATTCTGTCCACAGGAGTTCCCCACTGGGTCACCTGCTCCAGTGACCTGCTCTGGCCTCTTCATGGGGACATGAAGGTCTGATTCTCTCTCCAGGGATGTCAATGCATCAGGATGCTGGTCCCAGAAACGTCCAATACTTCTGCTCTTTCCTTTTTCTACTTTCTTGACCAAGAACCACAGTGATGATTGTGGAGATGCCAGCACTGTGAAGCTGGCAGCAGTAATAGGAATGGGATTCTCAGTTAAAAATGTTTGGTGCTTTTTGCTGAAGAACTGAAGTGTACATACTTAGATCCTTGCAGTGAGAACACCAGTGAGGAGGGGAAGATGGACCTGGGAGGGGACCGGAAGGAAGACTGAAAATCACGGCCCCAGAGGAGACCTGGGGCTGCCTCACTTTGCGGCCGTTAGGTGAGGTGTGAGCTTGCACAGCACCAACGCCAGCTGTGAGAGGAGACAGTGTGCCTCCTTGACTGTTGCCTGGGAATGTTGTAAAGACAGGTGCGAACTGAAAAGTGATTTAAACTCCCTGAAAGAAAAGGGCTGCAGAAACCCAGGGGTACATATGGAGGGGTATTTTTGCTGATGTTCGTTATAATACTTGTCATAGTCACAAGGAATATCTATCATGGGTGACTGTAATATAAAGTAAGACACTTTCCTCTAGGTCCCAGGCCAGACAGGTCAAGGAGTCAGCCTGCATGAGCAGATGGGACTCGGAGACAAAAAGGAGTGTGATGAAATGGTTCTGTGTTTAAAACAAAGGTCCAGATGACCTGGATGATCTTGCCAATGCTCTTCCTCCTGAATGGGGGTTGGCCCCTCCCTACGGGTCACACATCCTTCTGGGTCAGGCTGTGGCACCCCTTTCTGTGTGTTCCCATCACATTCTGACCTATTCATAAATCACAATGCCAAGCAACAACCCAGAAACACCAGGAGAGGGACTGATGAATGGATTTCTTCACCAGAAAATTAGAATGCAAACACCAACACGAGGGTATAAAATTTCATTAACGGATACATTTTTATCCTTAAGCTGTTCCATGAACTAGCTAACTGTCTTTGAGCACTTATTTAGTATCAGGGAATAGTAGCCAGTGCTGGGACCAGGGAGATGAGGGAGGCACTTGCCCTGGGCACAAAATTTAAGGGGCATGGACAAACTGGGAAATGAAGATAAACAATATTTAGATGCAAAGGGTTAAAGGTTAAACTAGCAAATTCTGTCCTTCCTGTTATTACCAATCAAGCTTTAGCATCTGAGCAAGGTCTGTAAGTGCTTCTCACGCACCAACATGCCTTTTATTCTGACTCCACGCATTAGCTCACTGGCTTAGTCAACTTGGGCTGCTCTCAAGCCCCATAGACTGGGTGGCTTAAACATTACACACTTATTTCTCAGGGCTCTAGAGGCTGGCAAGTCCTAGGTCAAGTGCTGGCCAATTTGGTTCATGATGAGAGTCTTCCTCCTGTGTTGTATCTAGTTGCCCCAAACCCTCAGGCAGGGTGGGGCTTTTTGGAGGTGGCTAGATCTGGGGTGTGTGAATGTGAATTAAGGGGTACTGGATTACTCCACTGATAGGTTTATCTTAGTTCTGCGTGTGGGTAATGGGAAGCCCACTCTGGGTGTGGGTAGCACCACCCAAAAGGATGTAGCCCAGATGGGATAGAAGGGAAAGGGAGGCTCACTCTTCCTGCTTTTACTGCTGCTACTGCTGCTGCTGCTTGTCACCTCCTGCCTACCCTGCCATGTATTCTTTCTCCTCTGCAATGTCCCTCTGCCAGGTCACCCTGCCTTGGAGCCAGCCAACTATGGACCGAAACCTCTACAAGCTGTGAGATGAAATAAACGTTTCCTCCTTTAACTTCCAAGTGTCAGGTATTTTGTCTCATCAATGAGAAAAGTAACTAAGACATCCTGGCTTGCAGATAGCCTCCTTCACTCTGTGTCTTCATCTGGCAGACACAAATCTCTCTTTCTCTCTCAGCATTTGGGCACAGAAGTGTTAGAGTTTGTACAGTTGACAAGAAGTAGAACCAGGATTTGAACCCAGGTGCTTTGACCCCAAAGCCAAGAGTTTTATTCCCTTTGCTCTGCTTCCTGTAAAGCAGAAGAACAATAACTTCTCCCGAGAAGCCTTAAACACAGAAAGAACAGAGTAATGACTTTGAATTTCCCACATGTAGACAGAGAGGACCCATGAAACAAAAATACCATGTGAGAGATGGAGGGGAGAGGGTGATAGGACGTTTCTTGATCCTGACTCAGTTAGTAACTCCCTAGCTTGACAGCATTTAGGGGACCACTCTGTCCTGGAAGTCATGGTATATAGAGGAGGAAAGTTCTGATGACGTACAAAGGTTAAGGACGAGACCAGGCATAGAGTAGAGTCCCAAGAGAGTGAAGTACTTCTGGGTTGAGGGAGCAATACTGGGAGACCCCAATGCTGTAAAACACCAGGTGCCCGAGGAATGGGGATGGGGCTAAGTGGGGCATGCAAGCAGAGCTACAGGGACCAGAAAGCTCAGTGTCCTCTCCTGAGAAGTAGCACTGCTGTGAACTGTGTAGAATGCCTAACTTTTAGCGTCCCACCCAGTTTTCAGTGGTGTCGATGAGCATGGTTACTGCTGTGATTCTCGAGTTGGCTACCTTCCCCTGGGCCCTGTGTTTGTGAGGACCCTGTCTGCTCTCACTGCTGACTCGGAACACGGCCCACATTATTCACACCATGTCTTGGTGGCCGCTTGCTCTCTGGAGGGCCTTGTCCAAGGCTGCTCTGTGATCTACAGCCAGGATTTGGACTCAAGCCCGGGATCTGACTTCTAAGCCCTTGCTCCAGCCATTATCTGTTGATGTCCCTGTTAATTCTCCTTATCCACAAATTTGCAGGCATCACAAGCTCAAAGTGAAATTAATTTCTGTGATAGTTAGTGCCTTCATTCACTGTTTTTTTGTTCAGTTTCCCTTTGTTGAGACCCAGAGGAGGCTCTGACAGGCCTCAGTGTGCTTGGCAGACTCTTCTATTAACCAGTTGCTGGACTGTGAGTCCAGGCCATGCCAATCAACTCTGTCTCCTCTTTTCACTTTGGCTTTGCTGTGGGCTAAATGTATGTGTCTCCCAAACTCACCTGTTGAAACCTCAAGTATCAATTTAATGGAATAAGTACCTGGGGTCTTGGGGGGTGTGATTATTTCATGAGTATTAAGCCCTTGTGAATGGCATTGCTTCCTTTATAAGAAGACACCAGGAAGCTAGCAAGTTCCCTTTCTGTCACATGCAAACACAGCATGAGGGTGGTTGTCAGCAAACTAGGAAGAGGACCTTGTCCAGAACCCAGCCATGTGACACCTCGATCTCAGACTTCCGACCTCCTGAACTGGGAAGCAAATATCTGTCATGTAAGCCACAAGCCCATGTCTCTATCAGCTGATAAAGACAGCATCTATAGAGTTTGTGTTTCTATGCAGTGTATGTGCTTGAGAATCCAATGCTTTTCTATGTCTCTCCTGGTGCCTAAAAAGATGAAAAAAAAATGACTTTAATATCTTTAAATTGTGGCAAAAATGGTGATGCCTGAGTGTCTAGACCTTCGATTCCGAAGTCTGTCTCTATATGTAAAAAAGTAGCCACCTGTGTTTTCCAAAACAGTACCAAGAGGGACCACCCAAGGCTCAGGCAGGGAAGGTTGTCAGGCTTCTCCCATTCAGCGCCGAGGCCCTGGACAGCCAGCGGGGGCTGTATGCTCAACAGTGGTTCTACCCCGGCCTCTGTCCCACAGCCTCTTACTTCCTGCGGATCCAGCTTCTGGCTATGGTCACATTTGCTGGATATTTACCTTCCCAGGTGCTCTTCAAGCTGGACGTGGACTCGTGATCCAATCGTGGAAATGGGGACAGCTGGGGAAAGGGTGCTCTGTGTGTATGTGTGTGGTTTTGGAGGAAAGGCTGGTTTCCCGATTCAAGGAGACCCACGAGAAAACACCAATACTCATTTTTCATGAGATGAAGTCAGGATCTCTCTCAGCCCCAAGAAGGACACCTCAGCCTTGCGAAGCGTCAGAGCACGAAGATGGGGGAGGCTTGATTACTGTTATCGAACCACTGCGCCAGTTAGGAATCAGCCTTCCTCAGGTTTTCTTGCACAATGTCCTTATTGCTTCAGGTATTTTTAAATGAGTACTTACTCACCTGTACAGGAAAACTTGCTGATGCCCGCTTGCTTCCAACTTCCTTTGCACTGTCTCAATTGCAGTGAGGTGGAGGCAGCTTCCTCTTTACAAACACAGACACGATTTAAGCACATTTCTTTTGACAACAGGCTTAAAAGCTACATGTGTACATAAACACATTAACCCCCTGCCCCACCAATACAAACACACCATCCCCCACTTGCTTCCTTTTAGTTCACTGTGTGTGTGAGAGACGTATTTTTAAATGGCCGGGGACTACTGATAAGAACAAAACATAAGTTTAAAGTGGCAGTGTTGATGATGGGCTCTGATCCCAGAGGAGTCTGAGTCATGAACAGGGGTGAGAGATCCACAGCTGCACGGGTGAGCCCTGTCACCTCTGCTCGAGGGTCACCCATGCTTTTCCCAAAGCACTTACCAAGGAAACATTTGGATTCTGTTGACTCAGCACCAGAAGAAAATCTCAAAACAGGTTGAGTTTGCTTTTCAAGGCTAAAGATGCCCCAGTAGCAGTTTCCTGGCAGGCAGATTCCAACAGATGGGCAGACATGTAGCCTGGGCATCAGGACACGAGATGTCTAAAGTTCAGGGGAGACAACATGCAAGACATTACAGAAAAGCTGGTTCAAGGAGGCAGAGGGTGGGCTCCTCTGAGACACAGGCTACTAATAGGTGTGATCCAAGTGCACTGGGGAAGAGAGGAGTTCGCCAATTCCAGGGAAGAAGGCTGTCATGGTAGGCTTCTGGAATATCCCTGGTCGCCCAAAGGTTGGCCACTGTCACAGTTTAGATGTAGAATGTTCCCCTAAAGCCTCATGGGTTTGGAGAGTGATTGGATTAGGGGGCGCTATAGCTGACTTGCTGTCAGGAGGTGGGGCCTGGTTACTGGGAGTGTGAACCAGAAGGGTGTATCTCCCTTTTCATCTCCTCCTTTGGCTTTCTGCTTCCTGTCCACCATGATGAGAGCAGCTTTCCTCCACTGTGGGCCCTTCTACCATGTTGTTTCTGCATTTGAGCCTGCCATTTCAGTCTGAAACTGTGAGCCAAAATAAACCTTCCCTCCTTTAAATTGAACGTGTCAGGTATTGTGTCTAAGTGATGAGAAAATAACTAAGACAGTCACAGAGAGCAGACATTGGTCTGGGCATTTTTCATCCAGGAAGAATATAATATGAATGAAGCCTAAGCCTGATGACAAATTAGAATTGTTGGACAGAGAACTGTAGACCCTGAATGCACACTGACTCACACTCTAGTTCTGCCCCTGAGAGATCCTAACTTAATCCATCCCTGAAATTTTTATTTTTAGAAAAAGAGTTCAGGTGATTCTGATGATTAGACAGTTTTGTGAACAGGAATAAGCGACAGCAATGTTGACAGAAGGGTTTGGAGCAGGTGGGGGAGGTGCTGAAGTCGGCAGCAGGCAGGCCTAGGGAACCAAGGTTAAGGTTACAAACTCCACTCCCTGGGAATGTAATTTCCCTAGAAATTACGTAAACACAGCAGTAGGCTTGCGGTCAGCAATCCTGTTGTCTAGTCATCTGGGGTATGTGCTGGTGTCTATGTTTCACACATGATGAAACTGAGGTTCAGAGAGGGCAACAGATTTGCCCCAGATGGAAAGTTCTACAAATGGTAGAAGGGAGAAGTAGACTCAGGTTTTTGTTTTCACCAGTGGCTGTGGGAGTGACTTCAAAAATCAATGGACAACTGACCATGTGCACCCAAAAGAAACAGACGAGAGAGGAGACAAGTAAGTATAGAAGAAGAAGGCACCTGACTGATGAGAGTGGCAACTGGGCTGGGTGTCTCAGCCATCCATGCTGCTAGAACAAGATTCTATAGAATGGGTGATTTATGAACAACAGAAACATACTGAGGCTGAGAAGCCCAAGACCCAGATGCTGGCATCTGGTGTCCGGGAGGAACTTCTTGCTGAGTTCTCATGCAGCAGCCAAGCGGGAGGACATCAAAGTTCCTGAGCGCCTCCTCCTCAGTCTTTTGTATGGCACTGATCTGTCCAGGAGGGTGAGGCCAGCACCGCCTGATCATTTCCTGAAAGGCCTCAACTCTGGCTTTCATCACTATGGTGTTTAAGTCTCAACATAAATTTTAAAGAGGCCACATTAAAACCAAAGCATGGGAGAAGGAGAAAAAGGCATTAGAATGTTTTCATTCTTCATTTATTCATCATCTATGTAACTCCATATTTGGAGCTTGCTTGCTTTACTCATCTTCCCTGCATTCTAGCTTCTCAGCTGTGTGAAAGTCCCCTCCCCCTGTCCCCAAATCCCCAAGGTCCCCCTTATGCGCCTGCCCTCCTGCCACCATCTTGTCGCCCTGCCAGATGTCATGTAATATGGCAGCCTCTCAGTCTTCCTTTACGTGGTTATCTTTCCTACCTGATCCCTCAGGGCACTGACAGAACAGAGTGGACCGTTGGATTCTGGAAGGAGCTAGGAGTCACTTTGTGGGATTTTGGCTTCTTTTGTTTTGTAAACAATGTCTCTTCAGTTGCCAAAAATAGAAAAGACTCATTTGCCTGAAACTAGATGAAACAAATCCCTGACTAATGAGTTTTTATGATATTGTTTAGATCTCCTGATGCTTTTTGCTCAGAACCACAGAAACATATATGGCTCTAAAAGAGTAAAATTGAATGTACGAGAGTGTATTTACCTTCCGAAGCACCAGCCTTTCTAACCATGGACACTGGGGATGCTTAGGAAGTCGTTCTCACTGGACTCTCAAAGGAAGGAGGAAAATGCCCCTTATGCTGGCTCATTAAGAAGTACTTTACAGTCTTCTGTTGTTCACTTTGAAGAGTACGAAAGACAAACTATGTCTACTCTTCTTTCTAGAGTTTACTAATCAACAGAAAGAACTATGTCCTTCAGGTTTCTGCAATAGACATTTTGGGTAGGAATGCATTAGGCCTTGAATTAAAAATAGCAATTAAATATTATGCTAAACAGTCTCTTATTTACAATATACTAATTTATTGTAAAGCAGTTTGCCTTCTTCTGTGGTTGAGTTTAATGAGTTTCTTTCAGAAGAACCATAAAAAGCCTGTTGGAGAAAAGAGACTGTGTTGTTTTTTTAATAAGCAATATAGCTGTCACCAGAAGTTATAAAGATTGATTACTAATGCATTTTTAATGTAGATAATTTATTAGATAATAAGGTTTTTTTCCCCCTCTAAATTTCCAGTAGAAGAAAATCACTGTGTTTTTCTATTTTAAATTAAAGGCTTTCTACAATTGGTTTTTCACAAAGTCTTAAAATGGATGATCAAATTCAATTATGTAACAAACATACTTAGGATGAAGCTAATGCTTCCCCCTCATATTTTTTTTTTTATGAATTCCACTAAATCTCTTGAGACCAAGAACCAAACACTCACCCCAACCCTGACCAACATGCCTAGTGGAATGCTAGCAAGTGCTCTGTCCATGTTTGTTGGATGAATGGAAATCTTATGCTTTCTGCTGTCTTGTCTTAAGCTTGTTTGTCAGGGATAGATTGTTATAGAGAGTTTACACTGCCTCGTGTTTCTCTCCGTCTTCTAGCAGCCAGAGAAGGTGGTATGGTGGGTGATTAGGAGTGAACTTTCCCAACTGTAGCACTTTCGAGAAGCTGGAATTATCTGAAGGAGCTGGAAGGACCCTCTCCCAGCAATGCCAAGTGGTCAGGCTGTGGGTCGTGTTGCTGAGACGGCCGGGGGGAGGGGACCCTCCTAGCCAAGGTGGCTGAGAGCTCTAGGATGACCAAGGTAAAGCCAGCACAAAAATTCTTCTCAAAGTTTCATATCTAATGGCAAAGAAGTAAAAGTTTAAGAGTCGTTTCTGAGAGATACCAGGATACACACCCCAACAGGAATTATGGAAAGAAACCTCCTTTTCCTTAAACTCTCTCATTTTATCTTAAAATGCATAACATTACTGTCTGTTGTAATACGTTAAAAGAAAACAAAGAAAACAAAGCAGAAGTTTCCTGCTTATCTTTGGGATAATATTAAGTACAATTCGGGAGAAGCTGACTGAGTTGAAAAGAGCAGACACTGAACGTCAGATTCAGCTCCCACTTACTACCCTGCTAAGACTTGGGCTCACACTATTCCGGAAGTGCAGACTCACATACAAATGATGATGGTGTCTTCAGTGCCGGCCAGACTGCCTCGGGGCCCTCAGGACAGGTGCCCAAATGCAATCCGGAAGTTGGTGTGGTGCTGCGCTTTAGCCCTAGTCCGTGAAACCCTGGATAAGTGTCTCCTACTGACAAGCTAAGCCACACGGATCTCATGATGGCTCACTTTATGTGTCAACTTGGCTGGGCCGTGCTACTCAGATATTTGGTCAAGTATCATTCTAGATGTTTCTGTGAAGTTATTTTTTGCTGAGATTAGCATTTGATCTGAAGACTTTGAGTAAAGCTGATTACCTGCCATAATGTGGGTGCTGAGCCTCATCCGATCCATTGAAGCCTTTAATAGAAAAAAGACCAACCTCCCTAGTGTAAGAGGGAATTCTGTGAGCAGACAGCCCTAAGTCTCCAAATGCAGCTTGTCAGGTCTCCAGCCTGACAGTGCACCTTGCAAATTTTGAACTTCCAGGTGACACGAGCCAATTCCTTAAAATAAATCACTCTCTCTACATTCGCACTGTATCGACTCTGACTCTGAAGGACTCTGACTCTACAGGTCATGTAATGAACCAAAAGGGTAATTGATTCATTGGTCGTAGGTCCAGAAAATAGTCATCAAAGAGCTTTTTTGGAGAAGAAAAATGAGTGACAGTGGTGTTCTCTGCGTCATTACTGTGGATGGAATTTTCACATGTGCGTGTGAACTGAGTCACTAACCCTCATCGCCTCGTGACGACGCTCCTGCAGAGCCTCCAAAGCACACTTTTGCTGCAGTTCTTTCACCACTGGTGGTACAGAGCGGCTTTCCTTGGACTGAGGACTTGGGAGCAGCCGTTCTGTACCTGCGCTGCCAAAGTGAGTGCTGGGAGAAGTCATTCTGGGTGATCTACTCAGAAAGCTGGTGAGTGAACAGTGATGTCTCACCTTTTATGAAGATGCCCTGTGTTTTCACTAAGATGGAAAAGCTCTTTTCTATGAGTTTAACTTTTTTCCAATTCCACGTAGAAGTGAGATCATGCAGTATTTGTCTTTCTGTTCCTGACATATTTCACTTAATGGAATAATGAATTTCACATAATGTCCTCCAGACTCGTCCAGTTTGCTGCAGGTGAAAAATCTCTTTTTAAAATGTATGCCTGAGTTGTATCTATAATGAGATCTATCTATCTATCTATCTATCTACCTACCTACCTATCATCTATCACATGTTTTCCTTATCCACAGAGACTGGGGGTGGGGTGGCAGGGTGCACAGGAGACAAAAGGAGGTATTGATCGAAGGGTTAAGGAGTTTCAGTTAGATAGAAGGAATACATTTTACTGATACCAAATGACTCTATTACTCTCAGGACTTTAAAATTCTAAAAAGACTTTTGTAAGACGTAGTCTTACAAAAATTGTATGAGGTGCGAATGTCTAAATTCAAAATTTTATTACAGTTAAAAGACACATTGCCACGTATCCTCCTCAAAAATATTCCTCTTTGCTTTGAAAACACTTATCCCATTATTCTGGCCACCTTCTAAAGCAGCTCTGGAAATCCTTTTTCAACGGTGTCTTTAGGTGCACTGTCAAGTCCTGAATTGATTCAAAACACTTACCTTTCATGGTCGGTTTGCCTTTGGGGAAGAGCCAGAAGTCTCATGGTGCCAGAGCCAGTGAATAAGGGGGTGAGGACGCGACGTCATGTATTCACAAGCCGTCTTTCTCTGGGCAGAAGTGCTCGCTGTATTTTTTATGACATTTCATAAACACGCTCACGAAAGAGAACTTGCAGAACTGCATCAGGAAGTGGCAAGAAGAACAGGGAAGTGTGTTTGAAGTGCGGGAGAGTATGTCGAGGGGGATTAATAAAGATAGGTCCTTTTAAATTTGTAAAATTTAAACATTCATCATATACTTTCATCATGCTTCATATTTTTCGGCATGAAAAAGTGGAATTCTTCATATTCTTTTTGTGTATAGAGCAACCATATCTTTTGAAGGCAAGAATTTCAAGCTTTTTGCTTTAAATTGTTGGTAAAATCAGTGTCCATGGAGATGTGTGCTATGGCTAAGGAGGCTCAGGGAAAACATTTAGGTGGCTCTTAAGGATATGAATGCAGATGACCTGTTATCCTCAGAGTTAGAGTTGGGATAAAACAAGGTGCCACTTGGACTAGAATCTAAAAATTACTGTCTGTGATTGAAACGTATGAACCGAGTGTGTGTAGTCCACTAGTAGTTCTAGTTAACTAAACGGCTAGAGGAAGAGGGACAATACAGGATTAACCGCTTTGGTCATTAATTTCTCTACCACACAATGATTTCAAATAGTCCTGATTTCAACCAATGGAACTAATCGATTGAGTCTAGACTACAGAATTCTTGTTTACATATCTTTATATCCCCTCAGCTCCTCACCCTGTGCCCTGTACTGAGGGATAATCAATAATAGTAGTTGACATATTGCCAGCAGCTTTAATTTGTACACATTAATGAAATCTATTGTCACACTTCCTTTGTTGACTGTATGTATCTAAGGGGCTGAGGCTAGTAGATATCAGTGCCCTGGAAATTTGCTTAAACAAACACAAAAGTTTCCTCTCTGCCCAGCCTGTTCCTCTACATACTTAATAGTGTAAATTCCTTCAGTTAACAAAATGTAAATAAGAAAAACACAGCCAGTTAACAGAGTAAATGCGATAATCTTGGTGAGATCATGGGAAAAGAAGATAGAGCTATGGAAGTGCTGTTGGAGAGAGGGATACA
>PVJO010023032.1:0-26857 GCA_004026905.1 Hystrix cristata | reverse complement strand
TTGTACCTGTACATGATGTATCTTGGTTTCCCCCCCTTACCCTTCCCTCCCTTCCATTCACCTACCCCTCTCTATTTGCAACAAGTTTATTTACATTTTTCCATTTTTTTCTTTCATCTTATTTTCTTTTAACCTTCCTTCTTTATCCCCCATTTCCCTGTCTAGTTCTCCTCTCTTTTGAGTACTATCTTTTTTTTTTTAATCTAGGCAAATTTTAAGACATTTATTAGCAATACATATTTTAAGAAAATAGTCCCACTGATACTTTTATCTATATGCCAGTCTAAATAATTAAACTAAATAGAAGAATGTTCTGATGTAGCTCTAGATTGATATAACTTCAAGGGCAAATATTTACTTGAAGATACCACCTGAAACACAAAAGAAGTATTGTTTTTCAAAATTTGCATATTGTGAATCCATGGGACATGTGTAAATAATACATTTTCCGGATAATAGATGGTAGCAAGGGCTAGAATTCTGACCTATTTCTTGCATAAAGTGTTTTCACAGCAGGAAAGTGGTAAGAAATGGAGCGCCACTGGTGGTCTGGCAGCTGGGTGAGGCTTCGGATGGGAGAATTAAGCAGCATCAGTCCACATACATGAGCCAGAATGAGTCATTGTGGAATAAAAGATTTAGTTAATATCTTCAAATTCTTCTGTAATAGTCAATTAGAGGAGATCAACCCGAGGCAGCTTGGATTGAGGAAGAAAGACAGAGACAGTGCAATAGATTCTGAGACAACCCAAAGTTCTAGGTGGTACTATGACATCTGTGAGGAAACTTGACATCACCTTTAGGCCTCAGCATAGAGCAGGAACCAACCCATTCTAGTGGTTTCTGGTGACTTTCTAGCAGGCGTACCTACCGTAGGACCATGTCAAGGTGCAAGTAATTCTGGGAGTATTTTATGTCAAAAACAATGCCACCCAATACAAAACTGAGATTCTATTAGGAAGAAAGACAAAGGAAAGCAAGCAACAGTGTCTGCCATAATCATTCAGAAGCTGGAAGTCTTGAGCCTTTTGGTAGTCGCAGGTAAGATCAGTTCAATTATACACAGTTATATTCCATCTTACTATATCCTGGAACTCTCAGTACTAAAGAAATTTAATGTCCTGGATTGTCACATCCACATTGGAGGAAGTGTTTTTATGTATAAAAGATTGTATCAGTGCAAATGTCTTAACATTAATCGGTGTTTTATATCCAGGAAAATAAAATTGATAAATCAGTTTTGTATATTGATAATTATATTTTAAAAATATGATAATAATTGATCAGAATGACAATAAAGAGGACCCAATCTTGAAGAGATTTGAACAATTCAATGCAGTAATCGGCTTTAAAAATGCCTGAGGTTTGAAAGCATTGAAATTTTCTGATTTCTCTGCTTTTTATTTCTTCCAGTGATTTAATATTGAGTAGGCACGATTCACCATAAACTCAGTGTCTGAAAGTGTTAAGATGTCCTTTCACATTTAACACAACTGTGACAGCTGTCTGCCAAACATGAGGAGTAATGATGCGAGAGAATTTCAGAAATGACTTGGCCATCGATGGATGTCATCTGTCACCAAGAGGCTCCATGCCTGCAAAAATGTCCCTGAAAACTATAGGAATCAATTTATTTTCTTTCAAGTTATATATAGAGATAATTCATACTTAGAAATTGACATACATTTATTGAAATGTGCCAGAGAAAATGTACTTGATTAAGAAAAACTATCAGATCAAAATTAATTGATTAAGGAAAATATCAGTTATGCTTTATAGTGACTATTATAAAGTATGCCAGTTTGTGTGTGTGTGTGAACTTCACTTTAAAACAACTTTTGTATTTTGCCTCAATAGTATGCTTACAATCAATAGTTATTTATCGTGTGTTAGCTTTTATTATCTGTCATTTATACTCTCATTAATTGGTACTCGTTATATTCTTTTGGTGAATGATGTATTAAAACATTTGGGACTGTAATTATTTTGGTTCCTATCTGAAAAATGTTACTATTATTTTTTTTTTCTAAATTTGAAGCAAAGTCTTAAGATTCTGGCCATTAAGATCATTAATAGTTAACAAGAACTTCTATGTTGAGCATATGGTTTAAGTTACAATCCATATTTGTTGTTCACATTATTATTTAATGAAAAATTACTTTCAAACTGCTAGTAACTCATTTGCTCAACCTGATGTCCTGGAAGTACTTTTGTTGTTGCAATACTTTTTATTTTCAGCCCTTCACTGACACTACATTTACCTACCTGTTTCTTACACATTGTCTGGATTCTCAAATGTCAGATCGTACCTTGAGAATTCTCTTGGGCTGATGATACTATCTAAATCTTATTGGTTTCAGAAACATTATAAGGTAAGGGTCAAGCCATTGTTAATATCAGGTATCTGGGTCTTTGCCTTTTTTCCTACTTGTTTCAGATTGTACCATTTTCATAGAGAAAGGATACTCCTACAACAGGGATCACATCAGAGAACCACTGCTAAGTCCTAGGTGATCTTTTATCTGAAACAGAACTTCTTAACTTCAAATTTGGGCTCCTCTAAATTTATATAGATGAATCTTAAAGTTATACTTACTCTTTGTCAAGTACGACACATCTTTTATTCTCAGTTTCTTTTGGGTAAAATTTATATGTTTAATCAAGACTTCGGAAGACTTTGACCTAGAGGAATTAAGAACTGCAGGTCCAGAAAGTGCCTTCCATTAAGTGGGTGCTAGGACCAAGTTTCAAAGGCAGCCCTTCGAGTTTCCGCTGGGGATACTCTCTGTGATCAATCTCCTTCTGATGTACTAAAGATAATTTTTCTCTGGTGAAGAAATACTATGCCCCCCTCCCAAGATATAATGAGTAGATCTGTTTCTTACACAAGTTTACAAGTCTGTGCCACATATAATAAAAGGAAAAAAAAATAATTCTGGGAAAATAAGAACAGAGAAAATGAAAACCGTGTGTGTGTGTGTGTGTGTGTGTGTGTGTGTGTGTTACGTCTGTGCACACATACTATGCTGAAACTGTTAGACATGGTTTTGGCATTTGCCAAAATGCTCTCTGTACTTCTACAGCTCTACCAACAGTCCTCACGCTACCCGAGAGTCCCAGCTACATACAGGTAATTTTCCAAGTGAATGAATGACAGAACTTGCTTATTAACATCTCTCAATGTGGTTTGGAAGTAATCAAAGAAGCCAAAGATGGCCTCAGCACAAAAACAGCTTTAAAAAAAGGGGGTTGGGGATTTCGCTCAAGCAGTAGAGCACTTGCTTAGCAAGCGCAAGGCCCTGAGTTCAATCCCCACTCCACCCCCAGAAATACCCAAAAAGACTCATTCTCTGTGTCTGGTTGGGATGGCCTCACTTTCGATTACAAAAGTGACTACAAAACAAATATATGTAAATAAATGTCTTAACAGAGCTTAGTGCCTAGTTATTATAAATTGAGCTTCATAAGTTTCTGTACACTTCCCTGACCCCTTTGCACAGCTTGAATGCACTGGGCATTTATTTAATGTAAACAGAGAAAAATAAATAAATGAATGTATACACAAATTTAAGCCTACTCAGTGGTAATATAAATCACTTGCTACTTTACATTTTGGTACATAATCTATCCCTTAAAGCAAGTTGTCTTTGTAAAAAAACAATGACTCCATTTGAGTTATATGTCCTGAAAATAAATGCTTTTTCCGAGATATTTCTATTTGTGCTTGTCTGAGATACTCAGTAAATTCTGCTCAAAAGTCTTCTGTGCCCCCATTCTTCTTCCTGTAATTCAATTACTCATAGTCTGTTTGCCCCTTTTTGTCATTTAAATCTGCAGCTGACTATGCAGATGAGACATTTCCCCATGCCACACACATGTGCCTTTTGCAAATACACTGCACACGGTTTTCCTTTATGGAGAAAAATTAAGTTTCCTCATTCACTTCCACATTCTTGATATGTGTAAGGAAAAGGCAGTGAAAGTAAATTGTTAGATGAAGTATAAATATTTGTCGATTTAAAATAAAACTTTTAAGGAAAATGATTCCACAACTTGTTTAAATTTAGTGTTATAGAGCAAATGCTAGCTAAAATTTAGTTCAGCGATTTATGAGCAGACAGTAGGGAAATTTTAACCCAAATTTAATAATACAAAAGAAAAAATATAGGTTGTTAATCAGTCACCACAGGCAACCGTAACAAAACGCTACACACAGGGAGGCCTAGACAGCAGAGGCTTACTCCTCAGAACTCTAGAGGCTGGAGGTCCAAGATCAAGGTGCTGGAAGATTTGAGTCTGGAAGTGGCTCTCTTCCTGGCCTCCATCTCCACTGAGCTAAATATCCAGCCCTCCATCTCGCTGTTTCTTTGCATAGCTGAGAAGAGCAGAAGCGCTTGCTCCAGCCTTATTTCAGGATATGAATTCCATCATAGAGACTGCAGCGCATGCAAAACGAATTACTTCTGGAGGACCCCACATCGTCTATCATCACATCGGAGCACAGAGTATCAACATACGAATTCGGGAGAGTCACAAGGATTCAGTTCACAACAGGCTACTTACATATTTCTAATAGAACTCATCACTGTACTTCTTCAGGTATTCTAAAGTAAGCTGCACAGGAGGCTTTATTTAATGCTTTTCTCTTCAGAGTAATTAGCGAAGTCATCTTTCCCACCATTGCCCCTGTTCTCTGTTTATAGTTATGTACGTTACAATTTATTCATGTATAAATCTCTTTAGATCTACACTGCTGTCCTAGAAGAATAGTTCCTATGCCATCAAACTTTAATGAGTTCTATAGGGTGGCTGTATAATGATGTTCAAACTCATGTAATTGTCAACTCTGGAGTGTGGACGGAACTTGTGACTTACCTGTAATCACCAGACTAGGGCAAAGATGATGAGATATCACTCCATGACTAAGTTCTGTCGTGAAGACTCACCATTGTTAATGAACTCATTCTCTCTTCCTGGCTTCCTTCCAAGAAGTAAGGTGCCAACAACATTAACAGTCACATGGAAATAATTTCTTTCAACAATACGAGGAAACTTGGAAGTGAATCCTTACACAGCAGAGTCTCTAATCAAATCATACCCTTGCCCACCACCTGGATCCAGCCTGGAAGAACACAGCTGGGTCGTGCCCGGATTCCTGACCCATGGAAACCGCTGGATGATAAATGCGCTTTGCTTTAAGATGCTAAATTTTGTGGTGATTGGATACGCAGCATTTCAAAACTCACACATACACACTTCATTAGTCTCATACTTGGTGAAGAAATTATGACTAAACACTAAAAGCCAGGTCCAAGAAGAGGAAGGAGACAAAATTAGTAGGAAGAAGATTAAAATCTCCATCTAATCTAGACTGAAATATTTATTCTATTCACAGTCATCTTTCTTTTTAAACCCAAATATCTCCAACTGACACAGAAAGTGGTTGTTGCTGAGCAGCACACTCTCTGCCTTCTTGTGGTGGCATCAGGTGTCTTACAGCAACACAGACCTGTGTCTTTAGAGCAGCAGGGTGGACAGCACCAGTCCTTCCTCTAGGATGAGGTATGACAAGGCAGATGCACTAAATTCCAGAAGTGCCCTTCAGACTGACAGTAATTGTCATGCAGTTACTACTGCTTGTTCCTCTCCAAAGCCTCATTTTTTCAACCTGTGCCTCTTCTCAGTTCTTTGATGATATTGTCAACACCCTTATTAATAATATTGCATGAATATTTTAGAGTCTAAACACATTTACAATTCATAGCAGCCCACACACATATTTATAAATTTAAAAACAATGTTTCCTATTGGACCTCCTCTGCAGCTGCCCCCGTAAGTCTTCCTTGCCACAAAAGAAATGGCAGTGATACTGCAGTTGAGAGATAAGATGTCTCCTCACCACTCAACACTTCTTAGGAAGGAAAAGAGAAAAGAGTCTCCCTACAGGGAACGTAATCCGACATTTGTTTTTCAAGATAATATTATAATGCTACAGGTCGCTCCCTAATACTTAATCTATCTAACAAGTTTTAATATGCTATGTGCTTGAGGAAGTTGAAAAAGATATGTATATATATATATATTTTTTTTTTTCTTTTTCCCTCATTTTGTTTTTTGGAGGGGGAGTGCTGAGGATCAATCCCAGGGCCTTGTGCTTGCTAGGCAAGTACTCCACCACTTGAGTTAAGTCTCCAGCCCCTACATTCGTCTTTTCTTTAATTGTCATTTCCCTTCTTGTGCAGAGTTGCTACTTTCTTTGTTCAGTTTCTTTACTATTTGTTTGGAGTGAAGTTGTAGAATCCAGGCTAGAGAAGGGAATTCTTCAGCTTCTGACTTCCCATGGGTAAGCCAAAAGCTCTAGAGAAAAGGACATTTAAAAAGCAACAACTCTAGTAATTCGTATTTTATGTACTATTAGACAATTATGCTGTTGAATATTTACAAAGATGAAAGTCATTGCTACGAAATAGATGGCAGAATGACTTGTGACCATCCTTTGACACCACTGCAGAGGACTGAGCAACACCTCCTGGCCATGATAACAGCTATGTACTCCTTAATAACAGCTATATACTAAGCTCAGAGTAAATGTGGACAAGAAATGAAGCAAAAGGAACAGAAAATGTTTCACCTACCTCTTCCCCACTAGGTCCATACATTCTCTGTACCTGGCACTACTTCAAGGATGACTGACACTATAAGAAATTAATCTGTGTCTCTTTGGTTCATCTGGAAGAAGGCCGTGGTTCATTCTAGCAAAAACATTACATCTTGTTGGTATTCTTGCTCTCCTAATCATCCACCCAGGAATCCATGCTGCATAATAACCATATGCAAAAATCAGAACATATGGTGCAGAAAACTAATTACTATATCAATATTTCACTTTGTTGTCAGAGCTAGAATCTTTGTGGCAAGTCTACAACTGTAGCTTAGCTACAATCCCAGCATGTTAAATACTGTCTGTAGTGATGTGCTGACTTTACCGAGCTTTACCTTACTGCCATGTCTTAGGGAGTTAAGCTCTCCTTCTATTTATGAAGTAGTATAATCTCTAGATGGGTGCAGACTGACCTCTTAAACAGTCATCCTTTATTATGATCAAGCCTAATTAGGAGCCATATGCTCTCGTGGTTCACATACCATGGACTCACAACTTAGTACAAAATCTGCTTAAACTCCAAGCACTAAATCAAAACTATCACTTGATATTGTAAAAGGATACTTAGAACTCAAACAAAGCTGTTTGGCATGATTGGAAAGACATCCTAGTACAGAGGAACGGTGGGTGATGATGATGGTGGTGGCGGTGATTGTTAGTACATACTAAAGAATTATTATGTATTGGACAAGGTTTTAAACATTTTTTACAAATATCATCTCATTCAATACTTAAGAGTCTACAAGATAGGCGATATTACCAATACCTATTTAAGGTGAGGGTCTACAGATACCTTACCCCAAATCATTCCACCACTGAATTGCAAATGTAGCATTTAAATGAACTTATTTTGAAATTATAACTGTTGCTATGAAACAACATATTCTGCCTCTCTACTCTGACTATAATTTTCAACAAAATGCCATACCTTAAACTATCAAATTAAAAACATGCTCAAGTCACAATTGAGAAAGAATGACAACATACTTAAATTTTGATCCAGAGATTTGTTTTGTAGGCATTTTTGCCAAAATGGATGTGTATATAAGTCCTTGCGGTGTGATCATAGTAAACAGCCTTTGCTGACTAATCTCAATTGTCCAAGTGACTGGTTTGAGCTACTCCTGTGGAGGTGACTGGATTATCCAGGCACTAACGTCATCAGTCATCAGTGAGTTAACCCGTTCATCTCTTCATGACTAAATGGATTATTAGGAGGTGAGGCCTAGTTAGAAGAAGTGCAATCTGGAGATGTGATCTTGGGGACTCTATCTGTTCCCCAGGCCCTTCATCTCTGGCTCTTGCTTTGCACTCTGCTTCCTGGATACCATGAGTTGAGCAACTATTCTCTGTGATAACTTTCCTCCATGCTGTTTCCTCCTCAGACCCAGCCCATGATGCGCTGACAACTCTGAAACTATGAGCTAAATAAATCTTTCCTCTTTTAAATCGTGGGTGTTGGATCCTCCTTCTCAGCAGCAGGAAATCTGACCAATAGAAATCTATAGAAAATGTAAAATTTTGTTGGTATTTCAATAGGTAAAAACTTACACTAAATAATGAAATAACAAGTCATTCAGAAGAATAAAGTAAATTCATGAATTCCAATATGGTGAAATTGCTATGTGATTAGAGTGAAAAATCAAACTGCTAAATGTTACCTGCTTACAGATGTGTAAATGGTTAAAAACATTTCAGATAAGATCTTCAGATAGTGCCTTAAGGTCCTGGAGTCCAGGGTAGTGTAGGGCTAACTTTTATATTGCACTCCATGTGCTTTTGAATTTCTGACGTTAAGCAAAACCTGGCACAATGAAACCAATTACATGGAGTATTAGACCAATTTGTACAAAAGATAGCATTGCAGATGCCTTGGACATTGCAATGAGTTACTTGCTCCTGGGTGGACTATAGCTCCTCATTTTTAGACTGCAATGCAGAGGTAGTAATGACAGGGCAGCTGATGACCTCACAAGAAAAGACAGACCGTCAGGGAAATACTTGATGGTGGTAATAACCAGACAACAGCCTAGCAAGCTGGCTGGGCAGAGTTCCACCAATCGACTAGTTTTTCCTGGAAGAATATATTATTCACTAACTTTCTGCTGTAACTCATGACTGAATCTCACCTCAGTTTTATTGCAAGAAGTGAAATGTTTCATGGTCCTGTCAGGTGTAGAAAACTGAGGGAAATTGTCTAACACCCGACACCACCCGACAGTGACAGAGATGGAATTACATGGTCGACTTCCTGGTTTTGAATTTGTTCTTTTTTTTACTGGATATTGAAGGTGTGTTTCGTGTCGCTGAGTAGGATGAGGAGAGAAGGAGGAAGGCATTATTAGCAAAGAATACACCAGAAACAAACAAATAAAGCTATCTGTCAGGTCTGATGTGATGATTTAAATTCCCTGTGGAACTTTCTGGACATGAAACTGCTTCTCAACTGGAAACAGACGCCCAACTGGAGGCGCCCCGGGCTCTTACTTGGTACCTGGTGCCCTTTGATGGTGCGTGAATAAAATGTGCTAATAAGTTTCTAAGTGCGCAGAGGCCAGACACCACGGTGACAGGCTTCAGCATTTATTGTTTGAAACAAGCCAAGAGACACTTTCTCAGGCCTTCGCTCAATGCAGCTCCAGCCAGGGAGCTTTCAGAAAGATGGCCACATGCTTTGACTTTTATAATGCGCTTTCTCACCTAGTTGAACAAGGTTCCTTTTGTGAATTTTATGAGACACATAACTGGTAAATCATGCATTAAGAAAGCAAGATCTCACTAAAATTGCCCCCTGTAGACAATCATCTGAGCCTCCTCTCCCTTTATCTTGAATTAACCTTGGAGCTGGGACACATCAGATGCATATGTGTGCCTGCACCCACACTCATGCTATTATTGTGACTCTCTGAAGAAAAGAAATAGTAAACCAAGATTTCTAGTTTGAATCATGGAATAAAACTGGCAGACAATTATGACCTATCTAAATGCTGAAATTTCCTTGGTCAAATACATCTCATCTGACACGGTATGGCTTTAACAACTTTGCTATTGTGTTCATATCATCCTAAATATTTCTGAGTTTATTTTTATGAAAATGAAAGTCTAGATACTGTTTTATATATCTAGATACAAGGTCGATAGGCAGATAATATAGATACAGATATACATACAGATAAATATGATGTACATGAGCGTAGAATTACAGCTCCTGTCATGGACAGATTACAAGCCACCTAGCAGTCTTACTTACAATATAAAGCACTAGATTCTGCACAGAGTATGAGATGGAACTGAAATGTCATCAATATTGCTTGTGATGACTAAATAGAATTTTAAAAATATACACATATCCAGAATTTATAATTAAGGAAATGAGCAGTCTGAATTTAGGCAATCTTCTGCTTCTACTTTCGATCTTCTTTTTTTTTTTTTTTTTTGTCACAGTGAAGTAATTAAATTGTTTAACATTTAGTTTCAGAAATCTGTAATAACAACACCTATATTTTAGGATTATTGTGACATTATACCCAAGCAAAAAGAATTGCTAGGAAATGGGTTGGTTATTCAATGAATATTGTTGACTAAGATATAATACCAAATCAAGATAAAACCAACCAAACAAAATAACCTCTTGGATTTCATAATGTGATCTTAGGCCAGTACCATCAACTGTAATGAAAAAAGTACGTGGAATTAAAGGACGCTCTCTATTGTTTTTGTTTCTTCCTGTACTACTTGCTTTTACATGCCTCCTGCTTCCAGGGTCCAAAGTCAGACTAATATAGTTCACACTTTTGCATTACATTATAGGTTAAATGGGCCATCCTTGGAATATTGCTGGCACTTATAAAATTTTCTGAAAGAAAACATGATATGAATTCCAAATAAAAGAATTTTGTGAAGTAGTGACTATTAGTCATATGGGACTAACTGAACTGCTTTTTAAAATTTTAACCATTTACATCTCTCTTCTTTTTTATTATTTCTTGATGCTTTGACATATTTTTTGTTTTATTTTAATGGTACATTTTAGGTGTACATAATGATAACACTCACCATAGGGGATTTGTACCTGTACATGGTATATCTTGTTGCTTTTTTTCCCCATTCTCCTCCCCTTCCTTCACCCCCTCCTCCCTCTCATCATTGAAGTCATATTATTTTTGTTTCTAGATATCTCCAATTAATTCTGTAATTCTTTTTCTCCTCATAATATAAAACTATAAAATTATTCTCCAGAATATTTTGAGAATAATGTATTCTAATCATATCCAAATTAACATAAATAACTCACTTGTAAATGGAATTGTTTTTAAAAATATATTTCATATAATTTATTGTTAATATTTAATGCTTTTTAACACTATTCTATTCTGGCTAATGGGAATTCCACAAAATATGATTGTTTCTGTTGTATTTGATAGAATTTCCAGTTTTCAGATAAATGTATACAAACACACATGATTAGGGAGAATAGAATTTTTGATTAAAATTATTAAATCTGACAGGGGAAACATTCTGTTTTAATAAAACAGTGTTCAGAATAGCAACTACTTCAGGCTAAATTAATATTAAATCCTTCAACAGAATCACTTCAGTAACAGTACAAACTTGCAACCAGTCTCTTTTAATGTTGACAAAAAAACAATAGCTCTATCCTGTCTGATAACTTTAGGATTGTCCAGATGCTGATTGTAGGTCAAATTCATCTTTCCTTGTATGTAATTAAATGAGCTCTGATCTGAATTACTTACCAGTGATAAGGTAGACATAGCTGGCTCTTCACTGAAGAATTTAAGAGAGGTTGTAAAATGAGCAATATTCTCTCCCTATTAAGTAACATGGACAGAAATGCTAGTTTTGTTGGATGCACAATGTTATTAATGCAAACACTTAATTCTTTACCATATTTATTAATATTACCATGACCTATAGAAAAAGGCTACAGTGAAGCACACTGGAATTTAAAAGTGCTCAACATATTTTCTAGGCTGTCACCCACATTTTATCTTTTTGAGGCTTAGCTAAATGTGACAGAAATATAAAAGTTTGTCATTTGTCAAAATTAATTTTTAAAAATCCCAATATCCTCATCAAACCTGCACTGTAAAAGAAATACTGTTTCTCAAATATCACATTTTAAAGCTGTGGTCAAGGGAATACAAAATAGTCTCGTGAAACATGTGCAATTTGAAAGTTTTCCAAAAGAATCAAGAACTGGCTGGGGATTTAGTTCAGTGGTTGAAGCACTTGCCTAGCAAGCACAAGGCCCTGAGTTCGATCCCCAGCACAAAACAACAACAACAACAACAACAACAACAACAACAACAACAACAAAACAGAATCAAGAATTACGGAGGTTGCACAATAGGCACAGAATTTATTTTCAAGATATAAAGCGATTGTATTTTGCATATTGGGTTTTTTTTGGTATCGAATTGGCTCTTCCGTGGAACCACTTTAGTAATCATTTCCCTTTCCCTTAGCAGTGAATTTATTTTTTCACACATGGAAGATGGATATCTTTCCCTTAGTCTCCTCCACCTTTTAGTCTCCTCTTCCACAAATTCATTGAATAATTTTTTTAAAGTCTGATTTATTGTCATTTCCTTTCTTAGAGGAAAGCTTCAGAAACTTCACTGTATAGAGATAAAACTAAAGCAGGCAAACTTAGTAAAGGATTTGCAATTTTTTTTTTTTCTGAATCTCTTTTCCTTCTGACTGTGCCTGATCAGTCACTGAGTTTATTTCTACTTTGCTTATTAAATGCAAACAATGTAAGAGGGCTTACTTGACGACAGGTATTGAGGATACAAAGATGATCAAGGAGAATCTGCTTTCCTGGGGAAGTGCGACGTCTAGACTAGCAGAAAAACCACACACAGCAATTTGATGTCCTTGGGTAGCACAGATGAGGGAAATTCCTGTAATCAACACGTGACACTATACTCCTTGACACGCATTCTGTGGTCTTTAATAAATCCTTTACAAGTCTAGATCTCAGAAAAGGAGCTGATAAGCTTGAAGTGTGGGCACACATCTCATTTTTCACCTAACTGTTGGTAAACTGGCTCTACCAAAAGAACTTCTTAATGAGCTAAAGGTGAAAGAAATGTTTCTAAAGAATCAGAGAGAGGCTATGAAAGTAATTCACATTGTACCACTGAGTTATTTGGGGTTGTGGAGTTATTTTAAGAATACTTAAATAAGATCAGAGGCTACATCTTTATCTCTCCCCTTTGTCGTTTTTTTTTTTTTTTTTCCTACGCCATGCAGATGTTCAGTTTGATGTAATCCCATTTGTCTATTTTTGTTTTTGTTGTTAGTTCTCTTAGGGTTGTATCCAAATAATCTTTGCCAAGACCAATATCTGAATTATTTTCCCTATTCTCTTCTAGAAGTTTCATACCTTTGTGTTTTACATTTGAGTCTTTGATTCATTTTAAGTTGATTTTTTTTTATATATATAATGAATGAGAGTTAGGGGTCTAGTTTAAGTTTTCTGCTGTGGCTAACTATATTTTCTAGCAGTGTTTATTGGGAAGACTTTGCTTTCTTTAACACACATGTTCCTGCAAGCTTTGTGAAAAATTAGTTGGCTATAAGTGCCTGGATTTATTTCTGAGCCCTTTATTCTATACCATTGATTGTGGAGCTGTTTATCTGCTTGTATCATTGCTGTTTTGTTGTTGTTGTTGTTGTTTTTTGTTTTGTTTTGTTTTTGTGGTGCCGGGGATCGAACTGAGGGTCTTGTGCTTGCAAGGCAAGCACTCTAATCACTGAGCTAAATCCCCAGCCCCTATTGCTGTTTGGCTTACTATTGCTTTGTAGTATATTTTGAAGTCTATTATTATATTACCTCGAGCTTTATTCTTTTGCCAACAATTTATCTGGGCATTCATGGTCCTTATATATTGTAGAGGCGCTTTTTATATTTATATGAAGGGTGGTATCTGATAGATTCATAAGAATTACATAACATCTGTAGATTGTTTTGGGTATAATGGATATTTTAATGATATTAATTCTTCCAAATCGTAGGCTTTCCATTTTGGGAAGGAAATAGTTCCTTTTTTTTTTTTTTTGTTCCCTTGAACTTGTTTATTCAGTATTTATAGATATTATATAGATATTATATAGATATTATATAGATATTATATAGATATTATATAGATATAGGCATTATATAGATATTCCCTGTATTAAATTTGTTCCTAGTTGTGTGTGGGTATAAGTACTGGGCATGGCATTTTTTTTTTCGTGACTACTTTTTCAGAATTTTTTATTGGTGTGCAAAAATGTTACTGATTTTTTATGTTGATTTTGTATTCTACTGCCTTAATAGATTCATTTAGCAGTTCTAACAGCTTTTTTGGTACAGTCTAGATTTTACTTTATATAAAATCATATCATCTGTCAGTTGGTGTAATTTAACTTTCTTCTTTTCTGTTCGAATGCCCTTTATTTCTTTCTCTTGCCTTACTGCTCAGGGTAAGACCTCTACTCCTATGCTGAATGACACTGTTTCAGAATTTTATACCTAAACTTCTTGTAAAGTGTCTAAATTACCTCTTTTGAAGTGGTTTTTGCTTTCCCGGCTGCCCCAAGTGTTCTATATTCCCTTGTCGCTAAAACCAGTCAGGAATGTTTTCATATCTGTATTCATAAGATTGGTTTTATATTCGTGCTTCACTCTGCTAATCTGACTCCTAAAGACCTCTCACTCCTCTCTATGGCAAGTGATGGGAAGTTTGGTATATGACAGAGTATTAATTACAGAAAATTGGAATAAATAAAGAAAATGCTGTTTGGAGCATAGATATCTAATCGCAAAGGCTCAACATTTGTAAGATTAAGAGTCGGAAGAAAACACAAGCAGATAAAAAATAGAATAGAAAGAACAAAAAGGCAAGGAAGGAAGAAAGAAAGGAAGGGAGGAATCATATATGAATGCAGGAAGCAGAGAGACTCACCATATCAGATAAAAATACTCTACAAAGTTTTTCTTATAAGTTTTAAACTAAATAAGAATATTAGCTCCTGGTTTGGTGGCTCCAGAATTCATTCAACCTCTTTCTGTAGATATGTGGAGGGACAGAATGGTAGAAGAGCCCATGAGAGGCTTATTTTCAAGAGGAAGGGATAGGAAATCTGAGGGCATGTGCCAGGCCACTAGTTACATTACATTTCTAATTACGTGTTTGAACAATATTCCAATTCCCAAATAATCAAGGAAATATAAATTAAAATAGTAATGATATTCATTCCCCAGTTTTCTGATTGGCAACAATTAAAGAAGTGGCCCACGAGGATAGAAGAATCCAGATACTTTGATACATTGTTATTTTCCACTTTGTACACAGTTCTTCAATAACACACTGAACAATTATACTCAGATTTATTTGAATCTAACAGTTGCACTGCTGAGAATCCACCCTGTGTAAACACCAGCACTCATAATTAAGGATCTGTATATCAAGACATTTGTGATAGTAAAAATCAAATCTAATTAATAACTATCATTGGGGAATACTTGATAAAATAATAGAGCTACCAACTGTATCCAAAATATAAAAACAATAAAATCATGTAAATGTATAAATTAAATATGTTCATTTCTTTATTAAATAGGAGATCAAACTGCTTATCAAGTGACATGTAAGGGCAAATTGCTCTCTGGGTTGATATAATAATCCCTAAATTATTTGGAGATTGTAAAAATTGTTCAAATAAACATTTATTTGAATCATTTATTTGAGTCAGTATGTACTTCCTACTATTGAACTATAATTTGACATATTAAACTCCACTTACTGTTAAATGGTTTGAAAGTAAATTGCCATTGGTTACATCATATGACATCTCTTAATGCCACCAGCTGTTCTTTCCTCTGTCAATACTCTATTACAATATTATCTTTGATGACTTAACTTTTACATATTTAATATCTCCATTATCAACTTCACTTAAAAATAATTAATGAGAATGATCATTTAAGTTCATAATTTATTCCTTACATGTGTATGTGATAAAATGCAAGTGAAAACTGTTCCAAGCTGCACCTCTTCGCCTCACTTTGAGATACTCCTCTGTGTATGGAAGGATTTAAATGCAAACTGAAGATGTTGGCCTCCTCAGTAAGGAAGTTTAACTTCAGTATTGTGGCTGCCACATTAACTTGGTAAGAATGCTTGTACCCTGGTACTCTCTCCATATATTTTAAGCATCTAAAGTTAATTACTGAAATTTAATAGGGACATGTGTCTTCTGGCCCATGGCAACCTCCAAATATAGACAGTAGTGCCTGCTGTGGGGAAGACATCACTTTTTTTTTTTTTTTAATCCCTTTCCGGGTTTTTTAGAGTCCAGCAGCTTCCATTAAGCACCAACAAAAGTAACTTCAGGATACACTGATCCATGGTAGATGCTGTCGTTATAAGGGGCTACATACATGATCATGGGTGTTTGATCACACTAGTTCTAGTAACACTTCAGGTCACTGTCTCCAGACCTGACACCTGACCCAAATCTACCCAGCAAGAATGTGAGACCCAGAGGGATGCACAGCACATGTGGTGGGCTGATTATTATGTGCCAGATCAGGGAAGAAGGGCCAGGTCGGTACTGAGGTGTGGAAAAGTGAAGAACCAGGCAGACCAATAGTTGAAATATTTTAATTTATTTTTCAGCTGCATTGAAGATTTGTGAAAGTAAAAGTATAATAAAAGTATATTATAAAAGTATAATATAGTGAAAATTATATTTCACATTTAGCTACCTATTATGGCTTGTGTTTAGATGTATCCCGAAGCCTTATGTGGTCATAGGTAGGACTTTTTCATAGGTGGCTGGATCTAGAGTTTGTGATTTATTCATGCTGCAGTACAAGGATCAAGGGTGTGAGTGCTACCCTCCCTAAGGGCAGGTACCCTGGATAAGATATAAGGGACAGAAATAGGCTTGCTGCTTGCTTGCTTTACTACCTTCTCCCCTCCATGAACTGTTTCTCCTCTGCGATATCCCTCTGCCATGCCAGACTGGCTTGGAGCCATCTGATTATCGACTAAAACCTCTATAATCTGTGAGCTAAATAAACCTTTCATCCTTCAATTTTGGGTGTTGGGTATTTTGTCTCAGCAATGAAAAAAGTAAGACACTATTCATTTACAAGTGCCTAACTATGTGTATTTGTATACTTACATGCATAAATTACATAGTTGAAAAGAGAATCAGTAACTCAGGGTAGGTAAGTTCCAAGTGATTTTCATTTCCTTCTTAATAATTTACAGAAAATTTAATATTTTCTATGAATGGGAATTTCTTATATGATTGGTAAAATTTTAGAAAATACAATAGTTATTGTAGAAAATTCAGAAATGAAAGCTTACTCATCATGTTGACCTGGATAGAAGGAAGCTGCTCATCTTCAGAAGGCCCTGTGGGCTTATGACATGTGTGCCCAGAGGATCTTTTAACATTTGGAAGAATTACTGTGTGGAGGAACTATTATGAAAGCCTCCTGTATATGTTTGGTCATTTAATTACTATTGCACCCTTACTGCTCAGATAAGAAAGGCTTTCTGTGCTTAATGCTTCTGTCCAATAAGATGATGCCAATTTGTGTACCTAGCAGGAATGTAAGAGCTACTAAAACTATTTTCATGTGAAATAAATGTTAAAGGAAACAGCAAAAACTTTAGTAAAATCATTTTTTCAACATCAAGCACTTTACAGGGGCTGAGGATTTAGCTCAGTGGTTAAAGTGTGTGCCTCACTAGTACAAGGCCCTGAGTTCGATCCCCAGCATCCCCCCAAAAAAACAAACAAACAAACAAAAAAATCAAGCACTTTCCAAAACATTGATAAATAATGCTGACAAAGATGCATAGTTAATAACCAAAGCCAAGACATTGTTTCTAATTCACAAATAGTACTCACGAATTGAAAAAAAAGTCAGGAATATACTACAAATAGAAGTGAAATTAAGAGAAAGATGAACAATAGAGAATGTTGTTTCTCACCTCAGAAATTAGACTACTTTAAAACTGTTGCTACATGAAACGAAAGTTTTACCTTAGTTACCAAGACAAACATTTTGAATAAAAGGTAATAACCTGATTCACTTGCATATTTTGAAAATGATATGAAATAATTCACATTTAAGATTTCTCTGAATTTTACATAACCAGCAGGTTGGTTATTCATCAGTAACTCTTTTACAGGTAATAATTATTACTACTAATTTAAAATTCAAGTAAAAGTAAAACTACAAATGACTAGTAAGTAGAAAATCAGCAAAATTTTAAATTTATTTCTTCTTTCATACCATAAAATACGGTAATAATACCTGATTGAGTTAATAATGGCTTTCTTAGTGAAATTTTAGTACAAAATAATTTGATGTTTATATTTTATAACAGTGGATGTAATACTGTTTTTAAGCAGTTGTGATACATATACTCTACACATTCCAGATAGTCCATTGTTTCCTTTTTGCCTACCTATTGTCTAAAAAAGAAATTTTAGTTGTGGATTTTAACTTTGGTTTTCACTTTTGGAATTACTCCCTTATTTATTTAGTTCTTCGAACACCTTGCGCCACATCTGCAGTATAGAATTTATAAAGTTCTTTTCTTCTGGACCTAATACAATTTAAAATGATCTGGAATGAAAGGGCACTTGCTTTTCAATGAGGCAGTTACAAAAAGAACAAGAAACCTGCCCCACCTATAACCACAGAACACATTCTGATTAGCAAAACAGAAAATAGAGATGTAAAGAGGGATCCTGAACAACTCTCTGTGAGCAAATGTGTTGAACTAGTGAAGTGATTGAAGCGTTCGTCTTGAGATCTAAATTAGATGAAAAAATTGGTTGTAGACATTTCTGCCACGAGAACAGTTCCCACTGGGCCCGAGCTGGATTCCACCTCAAAATATCACAGCTAATTTACCCTTTCCAATGAAGGACTTGGAAAAAGTCTGCAATACAGTGAAGGAAATAACAAGGCACAACTGATGCACTGTGTTCCCAAGTGCATGATCTGCCCTTCAGCTCCACTGCCTAGCTCTGCAGTGGACTAGGAATCCCAAACTGAAAGGCCTGCCTGGTCTGCAAAATTCGGGCTATGAGATCACAGACCAAGCCCACTTCAGGGGAATTCAGATTCTAGGACAACATCACATCTCCCACTAGAGCTTCTGAATAAAGGACTTAATTTATAAACTAGCTCAGTTCTTCTCTATCACTCATTTTGCAAAACTCGACTGGCCTAATGATATCATTCAAACTTGAGGGTGTATTTTATTAATATAAAGAAGATATAATATTTTAATTTGGAAAAGAAATTAGTTGGAATTCTCTACAATCAAAAATTGCCCTTTAGCTCTTAATGCCTAATTTCATTTAGAATCTCAGCATTTAGAACTCTTCTATCTCATTTAGAACTCTTCCATTGCTTCACTCGTTCAACACATTTGCTCACAGAGAGTTGTTCAGGATCCCTCTTTACATCTCTATTTTCTGTTATGCTCATCAGAATGTGTTCTGTGGTTATAGGTGGGGCAGGTTTCTTGTTCTTTTTGTAACTGACTCATTGAAACGTAAGTGCCCTTTCATTCCAGGCCATTTTGTAATAGGTCTGAGAAGAAAAAAACTTTGTAAATTCTATACTGCAGATGTGGCTCATGGTGTTCTAAGAACTACATAAATAAGGGAATAATTGCAAAAGTGAAAATCAAATTTAAGACCCAAAACTAAAATTTCTTTTTTGACAATAGGTAGGCAAAAGTATTTTGTTTGTTTGTTTGTTTGTTTGTTTTTTAATCATGTCTCCACACTGTCAGCCCTCACAGCTACAGCTGGTCTCAGAACAGTACAGGTGTTATCAATGACACTAGGATGGTATGCCAACAAGGAATGAAAAAACAGAGTTATGATTGTATTGGGAACATTGGGGGGGGGAATCAATGTTTTCTTAAGGTTAAAAAAATCATGAAATTTGAGAAAGACCATTTTCTCAGAGGACATTTAGCCAAAAACTTAATAAAATGCATCGATACAAAAGCTTCAGCACTATAAGTGTAATCTGTGAAAGACAAGTAGAAGAAGCTAAGAAAAACACAGAGAGAAATCTGAATTATCAGAAATAAATTGATGTATTGTCTCAAAAGTTATTTTGATGTCAGAAAATCATTTAGGAAAATCAGCAAGTATTGGTATTGATAAGAGTTCTCATAAAGTAAGAGTAACCAATTCATTGAAAACGATAAGAGTATGCGTATGCTGATTGATGCACATACATACATACCAGCCCAAATTCATCTCATTCTTTATTCCCAAATAATGGCAATGTATATTTGTAATGCATCTAGCAACCTACAAGATGTAAATCATCTCTGGAAGAAAAACTAAATCATACACCAATTTAAATCATTTAGAAAATTTTTGTTTGTCATTACTGATATCTGTGTACCTATATCTATGTGTAACACAATATTTGATATACAGATATAGATCTATACATATATAGATTTGCATATGTTATACAAGTGCAATGTAGTATATATATACATGATGTAATTAAAAATCAAGAGAAACAATGAAGAATAGAAGTAGAACCATAACATACCCAGAGAGTATGTAGATACTGGTATGCAGACTCTGGAATTACATAATACAGAATTTCAATAGAGATAAACAGCAAATGTTGATAATTGAGGCAGGAAGGATAATTCCTTGGAGACCCACAGACATAGATATTTTATTATACAGTGCAGAACATATGTAAAGTTCTGTTGCCAGAAAAAAAAAAATACAAATATACAAAAACAATGAGAAGAAAAGAGAATACACTCAAACATCAATTAGAGTACTGTATTGGTATGTGTTCACGTTTGTGTATATGTGTATTTGTATATGTGCATCCATGTGTATGTGTGTGTATGTATATATGAAAGGATGAGATGAAAAGACTATGTTCATGATATTAAAATATAATTGAGGAAAATATGTTAACACTAATAAACAAAAGAATTAAATCAAGTTAGATATTTGCAAATAATATAAAATACAATAAATAAAAACAAAAAATCAAAAGCATAGATTCATAAAATTTATAAAAATGTATGGAAAATGCATATACCAAATGCAAATAATAAATCAAATTCTAAATCTATTTGTTAGGTGGATTTCAAGTGAAAAATATGAGAAAGGAAAAGAGAAGTTTGTAATATAGAAGCCTAAAATTTATAATAAAAATGAATTATTTACTAATAATGCAACCACCAATAACAGAAATACCTGTCATAAATCAGGGAAGATAAAAGGAAAACAAATACAATATTGTCTCACAACTTACCACATCTCTCTCAGCCCAAGAAAAAGTAAAGTGCTGAAAAGTATTTAAAAACATATGGAAGATTTACAGTAAGCAGTAAGATATATTTAGAATTATGAAGTAAAATAATAATGTGTTCTCTTAAAATGCGTGTATACAGCTTATTTTAAAACCTGACTCAAATTAGCTTTCATACAAAATTCCTGTAATTTCTAAATATTTAAGTGTTCCAATTTGTATTCTGTTACAATGAGAAGAGAAACATTTAATAAAAAATTTAAAATACCTTCCAATTATATGTGAAAACTCTCTAACAATCTGTTCAGTGATTCATAATTTTGTGATATCTAAAGTATTTTCAGAAAAAAACCTCATAATAAATCCCTTTAGTCAACATGAAAATTGACATCAGTAAATAAATGAAAAGCTAGAAAAACAAAAAAATACAAAAGAAAAATAAGTATATAATTAATATACTTTAAGACAAAGTTAATGAGAAATAATAGGACAAATAAATCTGAACTAAATTCAAAAGCCAAATAACAATAATATGAGAATACATATAATTAGTTTTGTATATATTTAATTTATAATAAACTGAAAAATCAATAAATATAATCCACTGTATTAACAGAATAAAAATATGATAAAAAGTGTTAAGAATATATTTGGTAATCACAGCCTGTATTATATCAAAATTTCTTAGAAATGAAGAAAAAAAAGTTATCAGTTCCTGTAAAAAATATGTCCCTCAAATGTACAATGAATAACATATTAAATGTTGAAATTATAGAAAATTTCCTTATTTATTTTGGGGAACAATGAAGACTCTCAGTCTCAATTTTTATTTAAATTTCCCAGTGTTTGGCAGCACAGTAAGTTAGGAAGCTTGTAAAAGATGAATAAAAATAGAAAACCAAGATAATAATTTTCTGATATTCCAGTAGAGTATACAATTGAAAATATTATGCATCATATTAGAATTAATAAGTGAATTAAGTATGATTGTCATATACAAATTCAATGCACATAATTAATACCTACTTTTGCCCTAGCATTGTCTAATGAGGAAGAACAATTTTATCATTTATAACTCTAGTAATAATCAAATACGAATATGTACATAAAAATGTAAAAGATATGTGCATAGAAAATGTAATTGTGGAGGTAGAAATAAGACAGAGTTTTCATGTCTTACTTGAAAATTCAAATATCACAAATAATAGAGTTTAATATTTTGTTAAATACTAAATATAAATCTCAAAAGGCTTCTTAACTCTTAACCAGATTAATATATGCACACAATGATAAAAAGAGCCCATATTAGGCCAGATGCGCTTAAAGAACAAGTTGTAGAAATTCCTTCTTAGACACCAAGTGTTAAAATGATGCTGTGCCAATTGAGATTGTGATATTATTGTAGAGTTGGTGTAGGAATGAGGCAGGAAAGATGATACAGAGGAGACATACAGACATGGATATTTTATTAGGACTGTAAGGTACTACTGCACAGTGAGAAAAAAGATATTCTTGTCATTAGTAGCCACTGATTGTATGGAAAACATAATTGGTGTTTCTTCATACCACACATAGCATTATATCCATCTTGACTTTAGATTTAAAGCTCAAAGGCCTGTAGAAGAAAACATAAGCTAATAACTTTGTGACTTAATGTTGGGTTTTTTTGGTTAATTTTACAAAATCTAGTGAAATCATATAATGAATATTTAAGTTTTTTAATTGTTATAAAAAGGCACATTACCATTTATACCACTCAAAATATTCATTTTTCCTTAAAACACTCCTATCCTACCACTCTTGCCACTTTGAAGCAACTCTGAACGTCCTCCTTTTTGTCTTTAGTTGTGTGATCGTTGCTTCTTCTATGTTCTGAACCCACTGAAACCCTTCATGGTCATTTAGGCTTCGGGCAAGGACAATAGCAGATCTGTCAAATAAGGTGGATGAGAACACACTCACGATTTTAGAAACCTGTGTTCCTTTGGAAGATGCACAGCAGCAGCCTTCACTGTATTTTTGATAAAACTTCTTAAAGACACTCACAAAAGAGGACTTCCCAAACTACTTCCAAAAGTGGCAATAATGCTGGGACAAGGGGAAAGGAAGGAAGGAAGGAAGAGGAAAAGAAAAGAAAAAGAGAAAAATGTAAAAATGTAAATAAAGCTGTCGTAAACAAGGAGGGAAAGAGGAGTTGAAGGGAGGGGTGGGGAAGGGGGAGAAAACCCTGGATATATCAGGTACAGGTACAAATTAACTATGAAGAATGCAATCATCATGTATATCTATAATATATCAATACATCTTGGTTAATAAAAAATAAATAAACAAAGAAATAAAGTGAGGGGAAGTATTCTGAGGGAGATCAATGGCAATGTTTCCTTAATGCTGGAATCTAGCTTATACAAGTAGTGATCCAAATATACAGCAAATGTGTAGATTTAAAAAAAAAATAGAATAGAAGCATTTTTCAGTTTAACATTCACATTGTATTTTGATCAGACCTTGTACATTACTAGAAGTATTAATGAAATAATGGATAATCGGGTGTATGCTAAAATTAAAAACTTCTATTCATTAAAGACCGCAACTAAGCTAATAATAAATCAAAAGGCATGGGGACAATATGTGCACATATATACGTAATTGAAGTAGTTGCTCTAAATATACAAAGTTGTCCTCAAAACCAGAATAAAAACCCTAATAAAATTATGTTTTTCAACAAATTGATGAGTACTAAACTCAAGTGCTTTAAAAAGATGATGTTCAAATTAGTGTAAATATAAGGTCGAGTGCTTGAATTTGTGAACATTCAGGTAAAGTTAAATTACAACTAAAACTGGCAACTGTCAAAGAACTATACTGTGATAGCCTAGAGTAGGACTGAGCTTGCTATACTTCTCTAAAGCATGTGGGTTCAATGACGTCTTCACATACAGGCAAATGATACCTTCTGGTTTGGTATTGCATAGCTCATTTTGTTGAGGTATGAAGCACAGATTTTGAACATGATACTGCTGAATGAAAGAACAGGACATTGTCTCATCACTAGGCTCACTAGGCTGAGTTCTGTCTTTTAGGAGTAAAAGATATCAATTATATAGACCAAAGTCCCACAGGAACAAAAAGAAAGTTATAAAAATTGGTGATTGCAGTATTTTTAATTCAAAAGTAACTGGGTATGAATAGGAAAGAATAACTTTCTAGGCTACGTTTTCGTATTTTTAGTTTAAGTTTCATGGTTGATATTGAAGTGCCTAGTTAGCTTCTATTCTTGTAGAAAGTATCAGGCTACAAAGCTGTATTTTCTATAGATTTTTCTACCAGCTGTTTCTTAATTCTATAAAATTCTCACTCTACTTCTTTAAAATCTTTCTTTCTGAGATGAATTTTTATTAGGATAATAGACTTTAAAAGGCTCAAGCTCTAATATTAGTAATCATAATAAATCTTCTTTGTCATTCTTATTTTTCAGTGTTGAACATTCCAGTTCTTTTGGATGTCTTAGCTCTAGGCTTTCTGCTTGCCGTTTCCTCACCTTCTCAAAGGTCCTGTTCAAAGTATGGGAAGGTAAAAACACTGAATACTCTAAGCATCTGCAAGTATGTTGCCATATCTGGCATCGGGGGAATATGAAGAAGTATAGGGAGCCTCTCACTCCCACATCTGGCTGGGTGGGGAGAGCTGTGGGATCTCTTGCTGGATAGCAGGAAGCATAGTCAGCGAGGAATCAGTTCAATTTCACACAACTTTGTCTCAGTTATCATTTTTTTTTCCCAACCGTGAATTTTTTTTCACCTTTAAATACCTCTATGCTATCTGAAACCTTATTTTCTATGGTATGTATTTTATGACTTTAATACAATTTTGAAAATCATTTGTATATATTTTTATGCAATTTTAACACAGGGATCAACATCAATGCATGAGAGAAATATACAAAATTGCAGACCTAAGAAAGAAGATTTTTACTTCAGATTTGGGATCAAAATGTTAAAAATATCTTAGAATAGCTATAAATATCATTTTATAGACACTAGCTATTCAGTTTCTTCAAAATTGAATCATGAATTTTTAAAATCATAGATAAAGCCATATCAATTTACAGCCTGAAGCATGCATAAAAGATAAGCAAAAATTATGCTGGCTTTTCATATTAAATAGCCTTTATTTCAGTCTTGACAAAGGTTTTTTTTTTTTCTTGTTTTATCTATAATTTAATATAAATGGCAAAGCAAAATTTTCATCTTCTTGTTATACTTCATGAGAAGCTCATTTTCCTTAATCCAGCCTTTCACTGGAGTTCTTCGGTTGCTTTTTAATATATATTTGGCATGTGTGCATCTTTCCTTTAGGAGGATGCTGGTAATGTTTTTCAAAGAAGGCAAAGAAAACTTTTTTTTTTTTAAAGATATTGCTCATAGAGAAGTGAAGTCTGAATTCACTACCAAGTGAAGTGCCTCCTTCTTCCAGAAGAGTTGACCATGGTTCTGCCTCCCGCCTCTGGGTTTTTGCCTTGGGCACAATTCCTGCCAGTTGTACTCTACCCTGCCAGGAACACCAGCCTAGTTCTTTGCTCCTTTTTCCTTCAGAGCATTTTTTGAAAGCTTACCTGTTTACTGGTCAAAAGCAGCAGCTAAACAGAGCACAAAACCCAACTGGAATGTCCTGGGAGGGAGTCTGGAGACGGAGTAACAACGACTGCAGTTAGAATGACGAGATAAGAAAACAAGCTTCCATTAAGATGTAGTCACAGGAATAGTTGAGTTCTTCTGACAGTCCTTTTCTTAAGACATACTATTTTTTTTTTAAAGTTAAAAAGTTGTACTACAAGCTCTGTTTTGTTTTGTTTCCGATTTCCTTTTCCACGGGAAAGTAACAACTCATCAAGAGACGGACAGTGAAGTGACTTATCTATTCAAGGAATGAAGACTTTCACCCGAGGTTCACTATGGCTCTGGTAAGGTGCAAGCAAGGAAGGAACGATGTTTATTGGCATGTTTCATATTTTTCCTGTGACACAGCCTGGTGAAAAGGGACAGGCATCATAGCCCTCTGGCAGACAGTGGTGATATAATGACCCAGAGTAATATTTATCACCAAGAGTCTCAGGTGTGTTGTCATTCCCTACTGACTCCTTCAGAGGTAAAAGGAGAGGCCTATCTTATTTGACAAACTCTCATGGCCGAGGAAATTCACTTTGTTTGTAAATAGACAAATTTAACTGTATGGCATTTACCAATCTGTGGAAAACTCCTGTGGGAATTTTGAAAGAATGTTCTTGCCTGTGTAGCTGTGCACTTTTTTTTTTTTTAACTCTTATTCTTAAAATTTTCCCTTGATATCTGGGTGTTTTAGTTACTTTTCTCTCGTTTTTGGGACAGAATACCCAACACCCAAAGTTAGGGGAAGAAAGGTTTATTAGCTCACAGTCTGCAGAGGTTTCAGTCTATAGTCCGCTGGGTCTGAGGCAGGGCGGCATGGCAGAGGCAGGGCGGGACCGGCAGCAAAGTAAAGTGAGGAAATGCAAGGAATGTATGCAAATAAGCAATGCAAACAAGCAGCTAATTAGCCTCTTCCTGTATCTTTTATCTAGGCTACTCGTCTCCAGGGCAGCCCGCACTCCCACCCCCAATCTCAGTCTCACATCCTTGATCCCAGCAGAACCATGCCAAACTGATCAATGGATCAATTTAGCAATCACACACTCTAGATCCAGCTATCTCTTGAGGCTTTGGGGGACATCTAGACACAAACCATAACACTGGGTCAAACACAGTTTGGTTGGAAAAGTAGAAAAGTAGCTGGGCATGGTGGTGTACGCCTATAATTCCAGCACT
>PVJO010023031.1:0-26864 GCA_004026905.1 Hystrix cristata | reverse complement strand
AGAGTTAATCCTCCACAATTTAGTAGCTGCTCATTCAATGTCGGTAAAATGTTCTTGGACCTGTTTTACAATTTAAGAGACTCAAGCTGTGAATCTTTGCACTTTCTTTCTCATATTTAGGTGGAAATATGTTTCATCTGCTTTCTATCTGCAGATTGTTTTATGATTCTCCCTTCTGCTCAATTATTTAGAGAGACTAGATCCAGTGCAAGTGTGACTGAAGAACCATGAAAGTAGCTGTTCTACAGAGTGAAATCGGTGTATCTCTACATCTGGGAATCCTAACAGCAGCTGTGAAAACTCACACTATTTCCCCAGCACATCTCCCTGCTGCCTGACTGTGCAGGCATCCTGAGGATTAATTAATAAGCTCCAGACACAGAAGAATCGATTCTTGGGTCACTACAGAATCTTCACAATAGAAGCGGTAGATTAGTCAGCATTTCCATTATGAAATAAGAGAGTGGTCAGACAGTCATGGAACACTTAGAGGATGGAATTTGTGGTTTTAATTATGTCGTAAAGAAATTTGTTGATGCTTTGGTATCATAGAAGGGGACTGCAAAACAACAGTTTATCTGCTGATAGAGATTACAGGAGACTTAGAAGGATTTATCTAAGTGGGAAAGGACGCTTGCAGAAAGGCTCAGAGTCATAGCCAGAGCTGAGTTTTGCTTCAATTGGTGATAGAAGGTGCCTTTGCTCTACTTCTGACATGGTACGCTTTGCTGTATCTGAGTATTCTTTTAACCTCATTTACCCCTTCGTAGATCTTATGCTTACATTCTATTCAAATTCCATTTTTAAAACCTATCACAAATATACATCTCAATATAATACATATTTATATTGTATCTCATTATATAGTAATAGATGTATATATTATATATATATAGAGTTAATTTTTCCCCAGTTTTAAACCTATTCTACTAGCTGACAGTGCTATCTCCATCTGGTTCACTCAGCATTTAGTCCTTTACAAAATAAAAAGATCTTAAATGTTTAGTTTTATGAGTTTTGATGGTTTTTTTAGTGGGGGACATTGAGACAAGGTCTTGCTGTGTGGTCTAGGAAGTTGGACTTGAACTCTCTGTGTCGTTCTGGCTGGCCTGGACCTGGAGATCATCTTGCTTCAGCATCCCAAGTGTTGGGCCAAGATTGCAAAATTTACATCACTTGAGCCCAGTGACGGTGACCTTTTTAGAGACCGACTGCCCAAACTGCAGTCCAAATCCCACTTATTTATTGCAGAGCGCCATCACTGCAGTTAAACCTGAATACTGAGGTTTTTGTTTAGAAAAAAACAACTCTTACATTAACATCTTTTGTCTTAAAAGAAAAAAACACACGTGCCATAGGTTTGCCACCACTGTTCTAGACTGTTTCTTTGCAAATTTCTGAGTCAATTCCCTGCTTCCTTTCTGAATTCTCTTGGTGAAGGGTGTGTGTGTATGTGTGTGTGCGCGCATATATATATATAATGTATTTGTATGTCTTTTTTTTTATTTTCAGTTCTTGGGTATTCCAAAGTAGCAGAGTGTCACATAAATATGCCAGTTACTCACTTGTGCTGTTTCCAATTAGAAAATGGTGGATGTGTGTTACCTTTATAGGAAACCACAAAATGAGTTCTGCAGAGTTATTATTTTTCTCTCCCGTTTGAAATAGATGAGAGCTTTGGTTGTCCTCCTTCCTTGCCAATAATGTGCTGTTGCTGGTTGTTTTTCTTCAAGCCTTCTTTTATTTTATTGTGGTTTCAGTTTGCATTTCCCTAGAAGACTGCATGTTGAATACAGCCACATGAGCTTCTTAGTTGTTTGTATATCTTCTTGTTTTCTTTTGAGAGGAGATTGAATTTAAGGTCTGCACACTTAATTACATCCTCAGAGCTTCTTGTATTTTTTTTTCTTGCTTCCTGTATTTTTAATTTCGATACGTGGTCCTCCTAATTAGCTAACTTGTCCAGGTTGGATTCCAACTTGCAATCCCCGTATCTCAGCTTTCTGGAGTGCTGGGATTACAGGTGTGCAACATCATTCCTGGATGCTATATCTTTTGTGAAGTGTCCACTCAAGATCTTAGCCTATTTTTAATAGAGCTGCTTAGGTTTCACTGTTGGTCTTTGCTTCATATGTTCTGGGTATAGTTCTTTGGCATACCCGGAACATCTGTGGCATACCTCATTATTTTCTTAAATTTCTTAATATTGTTTCTTGGTGAGAAGAAATTTTTAATTTTGATGAATACAATTTATCAATATTATTTTTTATAGCTAGTATTTTGTGCTCCCTGTTTAAAACTTCCTTACTGACATTAAAGTTACAGATACATTTTTCTATGCATTTTTAGGGAAGTTTTATAGTTTTGAACTGTGTATTTATCTGTGTATATCTGTTGTGGTTGGAACTCAGATGTCCCCCCAAAAGTCTCACGTGTTCAGAAATGGAGTTTTTGGAAGGTAATTGGATCCTGGGGCTGCTGTACCGTAAGTGAGTAATCCTTTGATGAGTTCATAGCTGCTTGTCTATTTAGTGATAGGGTCTAGTCGGGTGAGGTTGGTCATTGATGGCATGATATGGGGGGATGTTTTTTGAACGTGACTCCTCCTTACTCTCTCTATGTCCTGGCTGCCATGGGTGAAGCAGCTTTCCTCCGCCATAGCCTTCTACCATACCTTGGAGCCAGCTCACCATGTGTGGACTGAATCCTCTAAAACAATGAGCCAGAATAAACCTGTCTTCCTTTATGTTGCAGGCATTGGGCATTTCATCTTAGCAGTGCAACAGCTGACTAATACAGAAAACTGTACCGGCAACGGGAGTAATGATATAACTGTAGGGGGAGGGGGGTTGTTAAGCATGGCTAGAATGAGAGGCTCCCCTGGAGAAGAGAAATGGGGCGCTTCATTAAGAGCAAAAACAGGTTGCAGCAGCTCCTGTGGTTAACGCTGCCAGCGAGGATGGCAGTCTACAGTCACTTGTGGTTGACACTGCCAGCGAGAATGATAGCCTGTGGTCACGTTTCCTCTCTATGCTATACCTTGCGAGGCTGCCTTTACAGAAGTGAGAAAAAAGAAAGTTTGACCCCAGGCCCTAGTGGGAAGTCCCCAGAGACCCTTCCCCATGCTCCCTAGTAACAAGCCAATTGACCAATCAAGTAGTGACACCCTCAGCTGAGAAAATCAGGGTGGGCCCCTAGTCAAGTCCTATAAAAGGTGTGTAATGGGGCTGTGCACGATGGTGGCTCAGTTTCGGGTGCCCCTGCTTCTCTCACTGAGAGAAAGCAACTTTGTACTTGCTTTTGCTTTATTAAAAGTTACTTTCGCTTTGGCAGTGAGGTCTCAATCTGACTCTCCTTCAACCTTCTGCGTCGGAGTGGGAGTCAGGCCCGGGTCAGGCGCCACCTTAGTGCCCGGCACTCCCACCTGGGGAGGAGGGAACCCCCCAAGATCCTCAGGGGTCGTGTCATAACTATACCTGACCATGTAGTTTGGAACTAGTTTGGAAGAGAGTTTGGAAAGTTTGGTAGATAAACTAGAGAAGCCTTAGAATGCTGAAAGCAGAGTTCAATGGGCAATTCTGAAGCCCAGAAGCTCAGAAGACAAGAATGCTGATACGAATGCAGACAGTAAAAGCCAGATTCAGGCGGTTTTAATTGGCAACGAGGACTTTTTTGGCAATAGAACTAGAGGCCATGCATGTTACACTCTGGTCAAAACAAAACAAAACAAAACAAAAAACATTTTTCCGTATCCTGAGACTTTGCAAGAGGCAGATTAGGGGCAGTGAACTATTTGATCTGGCAAAGGAAATTTAAAAGCAGCCAAGTGTTCAGGCTGTGGTATGAGAATTGCTGGTTGCTTTTAGCCAGATTCATAACAAGATTGGAAAGCAAAAAGCAGAGCAGAAATTCTTGAAAAACTTAGCTTTTGCCTCTAAAGAAGCCACGTATAAAGTTGGGACCAAAGAAGGCATGTTTGCTGAAGATATTAGTACCAGTGAAGAGAAACTGGAGCCTGGCTTGGTTGTGGCTGTAATCAAAGCACTGTAGGAGGCAGAAGCTAGAGCAGTGGTGGCGAACCTGTGGCATGCATCTTATTATGTTTTTCTTTTAAGACGAAAGATGTTAGTGTATGAGTTGTTTTTTTCTAAACAAAACTGCCAGTATTCAGATTTATTTGCAGTGTTGGCACTTTGTAATAAATAAGTGGGTTTTGGGTTGCAGTTTGAGCACTTGGTCTATAAAAGGTTTGCACGTTCGAGCCCAGCCTGGGCAACTTAGTGACTTTGCAAGATGCTTAAAAAAAATAGTACCCTTCTAGGTGTGCCTGAGTGGATCATGGAGACATGACCTTGGGTACTATATCTGGTCTTTGGCCCCTGACTCTCTGGCACTGTTACCCTGCTCTAATTTGGGCCATGATCTAAGCCAGTTTGCTGTGCTATGACCTTCTGCCATGAAGTTTTTGCCTTGGGGGGGCCAACAAACCATGGACTGAATCCTCTGAAACTGTGAGCGAAAATAAACCATTTCCTCTTTCAAGTTTTGGAAGTGGTTATTTAGTCCCAGTGATGTGAAGTCTGACTATCACTCCATGTCAGGTTTTGTGTATGAACACACACAAAAGTCCAGGGCTGTTTTTCTCCAAAGTATATTTATCTCCATTAAATTTAGTCTTTGAAAACAAGAGTATTCATTCTTTGTGTTACTAAAATTTCACATAAATACCTTGTCATTGTAATTTTTTTTTTTTTTTTTTTTTTTTGGTGCTGGGGATCAAACTCTGGGCCTTGCGCTTGCAAGGCAGGCACTCTAACCACTGAGCTAAATCCCCAGCCCATAAATACCTTATCATAACAATATAATTATAAATATATGAGCACTAAAACTAAATTTTTATCTTCATTGTGTCCATGAGACTTTTGTTTTTTAAAATGAAAAATGTATATGAAATGATTCGAAATGCCGTGTACATTATTTATTTTTTGCTGTGTACATTATTAATATACTTTAAGTGGCTAGTTTGATTTACTCTAGAAATTTACTAAATGAATTCTAAGTTCTAATAAAAGTTATAGATGGAACAATACAGACAAGTACAAAAAAAGGAAAATATTCATTAGATGTGTTCTCTTAGAAGCGATCTTGGATTTAGATTGCTCTTGATATTTTGAAAACATTAGATTAGGATATTTGGACTATTACCAACATAATAGCCATTCCACGTGATTATAGAAGACAGTATTACTCTTTCATTTAGAGAAAATAATTTCACAGGGTAGCAAGCAGTGGTATCTGGTGGACCTATCTTAGTGCTTTGATTGTATATATTGCCATTTAGTTTAACTTTTATTTTGCTGCATAATACCTTAGAGCTAAGTTCAGAATGTAGTAAGTTAATAAAATCATTGAAATATTTAAAAACATGTAATATTTAATGAACATGAAATATTTAAAAACATAATTTATTTGTGGAACGTTATTGTTTAGATTCATTGCTTCTGCTAATTTCTGGAGATGACACACAGAACATTACCATTTCTGTTCTTAAGGAGCTTAGAATCTGAGGCACTTTAAAGCATCATCTGCACTCTTAAACTGTGAATTGTCCTCTGTCTATGTGACACAAATGGATTTACTGATGAAACCATTTAGCTAGCTGTCAAAATGGTAATTATTTCTAGCAAAAATAGTAAAAGATAACCTGCTTTTCCAGAAGCCCAACCTTACTTTTGTGAATGCCTGAGGATGGCTAAGAGGCAGCGGCAATATAGTATTGCTAATGAGTCAGGCTGGAAATAGAGCTGACTGAGCAGAGTTGCCACTGGACACTGGCAGACTTCTCCAAAAAGGGAAACAACCAAAAGACCTGACTGTGGCCGAGGTCTGGGTCCTGGGAAGAAGTCTCTCTGCTTCCCGTACAGTGTACCAATGGGGCCCCTAAGTAGCAAGTGGGTTCGTGGGAAGGTACTGTGCTCATTTTTCTTTTTATAACTCCCCTGGCATTAGTTCCTCTTTCAATTCAGGACCTCAGGTAAGGAAGAGTGACAAATTAAACAGAGTTTGAAGACGGGATTGCATTTCCTCTTGTAGAAGCTTTGTCTTGGATTTAGTCAACCTAAAATGGCTTAGGGAGGTGACGTCATAGAATATTTTAATTAAGGGAAGGGTCCATCCTCTACTTTTTTCTCTGTTTCACTATTGTCTCTGCCAACATTTCCCCTCCATTTACAACATGAGGAACAAGGAGCCCAAAGAAGGTCTCTTTCTTGGGGACCACCCACCAAACCCAGAAGTAGAACATCATGCTTTTGACTCTGTTTAGTGCTGGCTCATTCTCTCAGACATTAGAGTAACTCCTCCGCCTACTGCATCACCCAGATAGTAACTAGTAGAATCTTATCCACAAAGAAAGGCCGGGAAATGTGCAATTGTGGTTTCTTTGTGAAATTCCCTAATTCAGTATGTTTTAGTGATTAGATTTCACATTTAAGTTACATGAAAGTTCTGAGAACCATTGACACTCAAATTGATAAAAATCATTGTGTATTTTAAAAGCACAATTTCCTAACAATAGAGGCATTTTTCCAGATACATATACCTATACTAGACATTGTCAATAATTTTTACCTTCTCTACCTAGTAATGTTGATTATGAATTATAAATTCCCAAGGTACATATTGTCACCAAGCAAATCAATGACACAGTGAATCTTTCTGGGCTCATACATGCATAGCTCTTAGAAAATCCTTCCCAGTGAAGATTCTGTTCTACCTTAATGAGTAAATTAAAAGTGGGTATGCATTATGAGCAGTACATATCTGAACTTAATGAATGAGATGGCCCATGCTTTTATAAATGGAAGGTGGAGTAATGAAAGAAAATTACAAAATATTTATGAATTAATTTTCAAAATACATTTTTCAACTTCCTACTTAGCTTTTATGTTTACGACCTTGTAAACATAAGTATAGGTTAATGGATATTGAATTATTCTGAATAGGTAGAACTTAGCAATATGATCTGGAAAAAAATTGAAAACAGTGTTTTATGGCAAATAGATGTTTAGAGTATGAATTAATTTTCTACAGTTAGTTAATGCAAGCATATTGGTTTGTATTTTAAAGAAAGTATTTTACCGTGCCGGGTGTGGTGGTAGATCCCTGTAATCCTAGCAGTTTGGAGGTTGAGGCAGGAGAGTTGCCGTGAGTTCCAGGCCAGCCTGGACTGTATAAGAGAGACTGTGTCCCCCAAAAACAAAAACTGAACCAAACAAACAAAAAAACCCCAAACAGACCACCTAAACGAAAACGAAATGCTCACCCTTAGGACACACATAGGAACGAGTATAACTTGCACATGTTACAAAGATGTTTCCGATCTCAGCTAACCTCTTTCTTAAACCACATTCACTCATTTAGCCTTTAATGACAACTGAGATCAAAACAACAGTTTCAGTGTAACTGTGTGATAATCTGGTGATGTAGAAATCCCCGAATGAGCAGTGAGCTGTGATTATTGAAAGTTTCAGAACACAGGCAAGGCTTAATTGGAAAGTATTTAACAAAAGGCCACAGATGTTGTTTTGGGAGGTGCTAGGCACCGCTGGGTGTGGTTTAGGAATGTGCAGAGTTGGTGTTGTCTGGGGTGCGTGTTGCTCGGAAATCAGCTCCCTCGTCTTACTTGGATTTACTCTGCTGTCACAGCTAGCCCTGCCTTCCAGCTGTGCAGGCAGCAATGAAGCTGTGCTGGATCCTCCTTCCCTAATCTGTTGGAAGCTACCAGATGGCTCCAAATGGTTGTCCTAGGGACAGTGAAATACCAAAGTCCTTGAACTTTTTTAAGGATGCAGTCGAACTTTGGCTTTTCTCTGCATGTAGTTTTATGCAAACTAGTCAGAATCTGTGGCTTTATGAAATTCAAAAGCATCATTATCATTCATATCCTGCCTTTTTCTAAAGCTTTTGGAGTAGCACGGGTTGATTTGAGTAAAAGCTGATTTTTGGATCCTGGAATATATATACACAGAATCCCCCAAATATGCCTTTGGCTTATAACCCGCAGAGATTTTCCCCCACTGTAATCAACATTGCCGAAGCCTGTTGGTCAGAGAGAACAACTTCCGGGCCTCTCTGTGCTGCAGTGTCCGATAGCCTCAGGTATTAGTCTGGCCATCTGCTCTCTAGTGGAAGTCACTATCTTTGGTACTGTACCGTTTTCTGCTGCTTTGAAAGGTATATGATCAGAAAAGATCCCTTCACCTGGCACCTTCTTGGCCAGGCTCTGAGAGTGTTCTGCTCCCAGTGAGAAACAGCAAAGTCAGTCAGACCACAGCATGGCCCACGGTCTCCCTGATGGTAGAAAATTCACCCTGAACTTAAAAGGGGAAGATAGTTATGGATACAGTCTTGGCTTTAGTAATGTCAACCATCATGTTCATTTTCCTTGAATGAGGAATAGGGATGTCAGACATTAACTCAGCTCCACCAGCCATGACCACATCATCAAGGCCAGAAGCAGTCAGGCCAAGAGCTGTGGAAAAGATGCAAGCTATGGTGACGGAGTGAGCAGGAGTCCTGTCAGAAAAGCCAGCTCCACTTCCGATAACCATGCCAAAGATGATGTAATCAACAAGCTTTGTTGGACTCTGGTCTGATGCAACAGATCCAAAAGCGTTGTTGTAGCAAAATCATGTGTCATCAAGTCTTTATATAAAGAGGTCCGCAGTAAAAACATCATGCAAACACCACCTACCTACCACCACCATATTCCTTGTATGGTGTGCGGCTAAGGTCTGCTTCATTTGGTTTGGACTGCTAAGACAGCTTGTAGCTGGGAGGAACAAATTAGAGATCTTGCAGAAAATCTGAGGGCTCATTTTGATATACTGGGAAGGTTCTTAAAAGTATGAGTCAGGACGGCATTCATTGCAAAATCGTAGTTATCACTGGCATAGGCTCCTTCTCTGGGTAAGGTTCTGTCTGCACCGACCAGGTGCTGTGGGAACAAGGGGCCAGGTCCTATACAGTGACTCCTATAACAGGTATTTGGAATGACGCCAGTAAAATTTATAAAATGTGTTAAAACTTTATTACAAGTAAAGCAAAATATTTCTGTGAGCGTAAAATGTTTAAATGAAAGAGTCCCTGAACTATACTGGCTTCAAAGACCTTTTGATGTAGAAGGGAAGAAGGTGGAAGGCTACTGAGTTTTTGTGTTGTGTAATTGATTCAAAAATTGATCTATAGAACTAGTTCCAGGTTCTGTCAAACATTGGATGAAGTGACAAAGATGTCAGATTTGAACAAACTCAAGTAAGAAATGAATGAATTATGAATTATAATAGCTAACTGCACTTTGAGGCCATAATGTTAGGTGAAATAAATCAAACACACAAGTTCAAATGTTGCATAACTTCTCTCATAGAAGAAACCCAAAGTATAGTTTGAAGAGCAAAATAAGTTGGACCATAGGAAATGTGGAAATTTTTTTTTTTTTTTTTTTTTTTTGTGCATGGGATGGGGAAGGTGATCGAGAGACAGAAGGGAAAGGGCATCATAAAAAAACTTAAAATGTGTTTACATGTACCTACTCCCCACAATGAATGTAATCATTATATACTGTGAACATATGCTAATTAAAAATAGCTAGCCCTCATAAACATAGAATTATTTCTTAAAATGATGATTGGAAGACTTTTCTGTGATTCTATCATGATGGTATTGCCAATGAGAGCAAGGCCTGGCCACCATTGTCTGCCATATTGTGTTCCTACTGGCCACCATCATCTGCCATATTCTGTTCCTACTATACTGCTTCTGAGAGTCCACACACAAGGAACTTCTCAGCCAGACAGAAAAAATTGAGTTTAGAAGTCATTATGACTTTGTATAAAATAAGATGTAAGCATCATGAGCTGATTATTTCTCTTACTATTTTGAAATCTAGAGGAATGCTTTTTTAATAACAAAAGTTACATTATATGATTTTTCTTGATGGCTCTCGTTTGTGTCATAATGGTGTTGAAATGTTAAAACTATTCTTTAGTGATGTTACCTTTTGGAACAGAATAAATTTTCAGAGAGATACGGTATTATGGATCACCTACATCTACCCCAGATTTAAGAAATTATGCAGTTTGTTTCTGAAATGAATATAATATTACTTATATTAAGGCTGTATGCATTCTTATGAGTTTTAGTAATACCTTGTCTAGTGTTTTTAGTAAGAGGTAATTTATCAAAGAGCGTAGGCCCAAATTCATCAGCTAACAAAACTAGCTAAAATGTAATGTCCTTTTAAAAATTAATGCTTAAATTATCTGAATATATTGAATACAGTGGTATCATTGCTATGTTGGAACTTACTGAAAGGTTAAGATATGTATAAATACTACAGTTGTTAAAACTTATGAAGAATATAATGATTCCAACAGAAAATACAAAGGAATATGTCTGTTATGAATCTCCTACAGTTGTACACAATATTTTTGTCTGGTATATTGTTTGACTCCAGTGGAAATAATAGTGATTCAACAACGTGCTCTTTTAAAGTGTATCTTTGCAGTCAGTGGACCAAAGTGCTCTTCTATAGAGAGAGCCGTCTATAATAAAACCTTTATATGCATTCAACTATATTTCTACAGTAAAATGATGATTACATTTTCTGAGAATCTTACAAATTACATCAAGATTGCGAGGCTAAGTGTAATGGCTAAGTACAAATGTCGATGTTCAAATACAAGGAAAGGGGTACATTGTCATATGATTTTAATGAAATTGCTACTAAAACGCCATGCCACTATTTCTATTCTATTTTGTTTCTTAATCAGAAAAAAAAAATTGTGAGCAAATTGAAGAAAATCCAGAGAAGATTTAAAAACTAATTGTTCACATTTACACAGCTAGATCAGGAAATGAGTGAAAGAACTCGAAGTTAGTATCTGAAAGGGAGGAAAGAACTATTTGAGGAAAAAAAAATCACTGAGATTTATCCAGAAATAATAAAAATAAATTAAGATAAGAAATATGTGAGCATTATTATTAGCAGAAACTACCTTGGTAATGAAACTTAGCAATAAAAGGGAGTGATCTCCCATGGAAAGATAATAGAATTTCTCTGCACTGAGAGCATTTTGAAACTCACCAAGATTAACCATCAGTAGCAGTGCTAATGTGGTACAAAAAAGACAAGCTAAGCTATTAATGAATCTTAGTTCCAGTTTTCATAGGCAAATAAATCCTGTTTAAGAAACATGAGAGTCTATTGGCATGTGCCTTTAAATAAATATCATGTATTAGAATTATTGGCACTGTTTGAATTACATAAACTATTATACTTGTAATTTTCAGTTCAGTTTTGATTAGAGGATATTAGGCCTCACTGTGTAGTCAAAATTCAGCAGCATCAGTGGCTGGTGCCCATGAGAGTCATCCATAACATTAATTTCCACACTTCTTTGCATGAGTTATTCTGTCTGTTGTGCTCAGTTGAGATATGAGTGTCCTTTTTGCTTGAATCTTACTTTAATTTTAAACATTTGCAAAAAATGTTTATAGTACAGTAAACTCATACATACACGGTGACTTGAAATCTCACGAAAGAAAGTGAATTCTACATTGTCATTCGTGTTTCCACGTATTCAGAAGTTAATGTAAATAATGATATCATTCTCACATGTAATATTTTCCAGAATGAAATGTAGACTTATTAAACACATCTTTGGGAGCAAGATAAACTTTTAATTCAGCAAAATGCTCCACCGTGTTAAGTGTGCAAGGCTTAAGACAGAGTCGGGGGAGACTCTTACTGATTCTGTCATAAAGTGAAGAAGCATTTCCGGTGAATGTGGATTTGAGATCGTAGTGAATTTCCGGGGCCACATTCCTTCCACAGAAGGTGGACAACAACAGAAACACATCAAAGGAACATGTGGGCTACATGCACAAAATGCAGGTGGAAGAGATGGCAGGCAGTTTTTAGTTGACTTGGGTCCGGAAATCACATTAATTAAAGTAGCATTTTATTTTTAACAGAGAGGGCCTGGCTCAGTTTTCAGACCCCTGCCATATTAGTTACGATTTCTGGATACGGTAAATTCCACTTTAGAGATGTATGTTTAGCTGGGGGTACGTTGTCACGGGCCGTGTTTCCAGATTTCTTCTTTCTGTGCTCGGGGTGGCTTGGAGTGAAGCTTATTCATATAACCGCTGATGCTTTGTACCGTATTTGTTCACCGAGAAGTATAATGAAAATAAAAGTGTTTTAAATAATTGGTATTGTATAATTAGGTAATATAAAATATTCATTTATTCAGATACAAACATTTTTATAATTCCCTGGGGAAATGGAAGCCGGGCTCACTCATTAACTGGAAAAGGACCTCGTCGTATGAAATAAAGGAGTGCTGATGGCCCGTGCATTGAGAGGGACAATCTTATTGTTGTCAAATGTGTTAACGTGTCCTTAGTCCCTTCCAAAGGAAGCATTCTCCATTAAAATGAAATTTAAGATTATTATAAATATATACATGGCAAAGGAATGAGTTATACTTAAGAGTTACTATATTGGCCCACAAGCAACTGTATTTTTCTTACTGGGATGCAAATTTGTTAACAGAGTTAAAGTGGTTTTACTGTGGTCTGTTTCGGAGGCCATGTGGGTCTGGTCCTAGAGTGACTGAGAATCAGTGATCCAGATACACTGCTGTTGCACCATTACTCACACTGCAAAAGACACAGATTTCCCCAGTGTAATAATTTTGATTAACAGCCCAAGTTCTGAGACAGGCATGATTCTAAATGTGAGTCATGACCTCCTATATCCTAATCATTACACAGTTCAGTAGAGAAGAAAAGTGGTTGAATTTGTACTCAGACAAGTGTTAAGTACAGAACCCAGCAGAGGCGAAGGTCTGTTCTTCAAAGCAGATTAAAAGAGAAAACATCAGAGAGCCCGAAGCCTGCATATTATGAGGGAGGCTTGACTGATATAGAATGAGAAACTTTAAATATGTACAGCTCAGGCAGAAGAGGGGATAGCATTACTTCTCATCATTAAAATACAACGATCTAAGATCTCATATTTTAGTACATAATGCTCAAAAAAACAAAAAACTTTAAAATGTAGAACTGTTCTCAAAGATGATCATAGGTCAGCACCCTCCTTAAATAACTGCCCGGTAATTTAGAAAGCATAGTCTATAAGACTGTATTGTTATTAAAAGGAAACTGGCTTCTAGTGTTACAGTATTAATTTTCCAAATCCGGAATCATGGTAGAGTGATGTTACTGTAAGTATTACTAGCATTCGCCGTGTGACTCTGAAGCCAGGTGCGGCGTTCTCACTTCTGACCCGGCTCCGGGAGGCACAGTGTTCTCTGTGGCCAAGTGATAAATAACCGGGACTGCAGTTCTTTGTGACAGCTGAGCAAGTGATTATTTTTGGCTTCCATATCCAGTACTGTCTCAGTAAATGTATCTGTGTAGCTATGCATTTATCTCTATTCTAAAAGACATATCAGACCGTTTGTAAAACTGTTTCAACTAAATGAAGGTGGTCAGAATGTAAAGAAATCTAAGCGAGGCAGGAATGTGTTACAATTAAAATAAAGCAGGGATGAAGTTGGTGACCCAGATGCATATTATACAAACAGATACTCTTGCTGGAGATGAGCCTTAAATTTGACTGAGTTATTCCGGAAGCAATATCAATAAGAAACCAGATCAGTCCTTTCCTCTCCCTATTAGGTGAAAACAAACCAGTTGTCTTAAAACTCTGAAAAATGATAAAATTTCTCTAATAGGTCTAATAAGAAGGAAACTATAAATTTTAATAAATTTTCTGAAGCAGTCTTGTGGGACATACACTCAGTATATTCAGATTTGCCTGACATCAAGTCATTCCCAACCTTATAACAAATTAACAGAACGGGGGCAAATGTGTAACCGTACATGCTAGGAAAAATTTAGCTCTTCCTTTCAATATTTCACAATTAAAATTTACATTGGATTTCCTTTTTGCATACAGAATTCTTTTATTTAATGTAAATCACATAGTATTTTAAGTACTAAAAAAATGGGAGTAGGAAAAAGTAAAATTTTCTTAGCTCCAGCCACTCGAAATAGTTTCTTTTTTAAATAAGAATCTAGATTATACTACAGTTAGAGGAATAAACTCTTAGAACAAAATATACAAAAATGTTTTGAAATTGTTTCATCTACTGATTTTTCACATAAACAGAATTTTTTAAGGAATAATTTATACACGAAGTCAATTTATGTAACAAATCGGCCATGTTACCTATTTTTTTACTTTTTTAAAAAGCTTTTTTTTAAAAAAAAAAATAAGAGAACTGCAGAAACTGTATTATTTGCAGTGTATCTATTCTATCATACCTTCTGGTTGGTTTTTTTTTTTTTTTTTAAATCCCAGAGGTACACAAGCTGACAAACCTGTCTCCTTAACCCCACCGCCTTAGAAAGCAGACAGATGTTTGTGTCAGTATCTGTTCTGCGTGTGAATGTATTTGCACAGCACCAATCAACCAAATGAGAAGCTGTAAAAAAATAAATAAGTGGTTCCTGCACCTTTCCATAGAGTGCAACATTTCTGGATTTTTCCAGCAGTGGGAATTTTGTGGAGTTGTGGGGACATGACCAATAACCCATTGGGAGCCAGAGGACACGGAGTCGAACTTAAAACATTTTCAGGGATGTGTTGTGTTTTTTCTTAAAAAGAATTTGTTGTGTATAGCAAAATTACATCTTCAATTTTCTTCCTTAAATAAAAATAGATTTCTTCCTTGTTGGGACAAAGCATTCACCATAATGGTGAGGCACAGAAACAGATAGCCTGTGTGCCTCAGAAGTTTTTTATGTGGTCACTGTGAAAACCATTTGCTATGCCCAGAAGTCCTTCCACTCTGTGACATGGAAGGACCATGACAGTAACCAAGCCAGCAGAGGCAGATGCCAAGCAATGTGGGCCACTGCCAGGCGGACACCTCTGCTGCAGTTCCACAGCCAGCGAGGGTCTCTATCTGTTAAAGTTGCTGCACTGCGAGGAGAAATGACCAGTAAGGGATGATCCCCTTCTCAACCTGAGGGCTCTAAGAAGACCAGGATACTGAAGATACTTTTAAAATCATCACCATTTGCATTTCTTGCTATGTATACATGGTCTTTTCTCTCTTTTGTACAGAAAACAAACACCTAAGTTTTTTGATAATCAGTTTTGCTTATCAGTTTATCTGAAGAGCCTAATGAATACATTTTAAAGTACGTGTAAAGCTGGGCATGGTGGTGTACATGTGTAATCCCAGCACTAGGGAGGCAGAGGCAGGAGGACTGTCGTGAGTTCGAGGCCAGCCTCGGCTACGTAGTGAGCTCAAGGCCAACCTGCACTACATAGGGAGACCCTGTCTCAAAAAGCCAAAAAGAAAGAAGAAAAAAAGTATGTGTAAAATAAGCCCCAGTACTAGTGGATGATTTCTCCCACAAGTATGCTAGACGGATCAGAAATATAGATTAGAAAAGCAGCTTATTTAATCACCTACATTTTCTTTTGAACTTGGTTCATCCTTACAATATCCAATGGTGTTATAAAATAGAATAGACTGTCAGGCTCCAGAACAAATTTATCATATCTAAATCTATTTAGAGGACATGAGTGTGGATGTTATATTCAGTGGGAAGAAGCTGGAATAAAAATCTTGGAAAATTCAAATTTAAAAGAGATCACTAGGAGATTTAGATGGTTGAAGGTTGGTAACACACACTTCGGGGTGTGTCTGGGTGGGTCATGGGCTTGTGAACTCACTGACTGTATCTGGTCCCTGCCCCCTTCCTTTCCTGGTCCTGCCCCTGCTCTCTGAGATGCCATGCAGTGAGCAGCTATCCAGGGTTGTGCTGTTCCCTGTGATGTTTCTCCCTTAGAGCCAGCCAGCCACAGACTGAACCCTCTGAAACCATGAGCCAAAATAAACCTCTCTTCCTTTAAACTGGAGGAAAGCTTCCTTTAATCTGAGACAAAGTGTTTGTCCCAGTGATGAAAAGATAACTACTACACTACCCATGCCACTGATTGTGACACCGTTTTCAGTTGCCTTAGGTCATCATGAAAATATTTACATATTTCTTTCGGTTATAAAACCCTAGAAAACAGAAACAGCATGTATTTTTACTTTAATTATCCTCAGATAATTATGTATCTATATTAAAATACACAATAAATTTTCACATAGGTGATGAATGATTGATCTTAAAATGTTGGAGGAGAATGAATGTGAGGTGAAAAGATGGGGGATTGTAGAAAGGTAGATGTTGAATTTCATGGATAGATAATGTAAATGGGGAGAAGAGGAGGATGGCAGAGAGTAGAGGGGGCAAGAGTGAGAGGAAAACACTGCACAGTCAAGCCATGTGTCCAGGTTTATTGATGATTTTGAAGAGACATTCGAGGACACTGGTGTATCAAAGGGGGTGCAGGGACTCGAGGGGCAAGGTCCCTTCTTCTTGATTCACATACTGCTCTGCCCCAGCATGACAGAAATGTTCTCTCTGTAATGTGTGTGCGTTACTTCCCTCCAGAGGGTATTTTAGATTTTGAAATATCTCAATTTTATATACAAATAATTGCATAGTTTATGTGATACTTGTAGGGAGATGCACTCCATAAATATGTAGATTCTAGGTTTGTTTCCTAGATGAAATACAGAAATTTCCAGTTATGGAATATTTACTAAAAGAATTGTATGGATTAAGGCTCTTACTAGCAAATTCCATTTACAGGTATTTATCTCCTGGGAGTCTGGTTGCTAATGTGTTTACTGGAAGATGAGTCCCGCTCAACCTGCCTTCTTGAATTCTCTTAAGTGTTCCCAGTAATGAGTAGAAAAATAGCTTATATGCTAGCTGCTAAACTCATCCTTTCCCAGGGATGAAGGTATAATTTTAGGAATAAATATGATGTAAGAAGATGAGACAGAATATAATTTGGAAGCAAGGCTCTATTTTAAAAGCAACAAAAACTTAAAATTTGTCTCCAGTTAACTTCCCTTCAACTAAATGCTTTTCTCTGAATAAAAGAGTTTAACGATTGAAAAATGTGAAACATTTTGAAAGAAAATACATTTTATTCAAAATTGATTCTTCTGACTCTATTTCAATATACATGCTTAGATGGGATTTTCTGTGAACCGTCTGTAGTGAGAAAGAAATGGCATAAGATTATGATACAGTCTCAGGACCAACATGGTTTAGAATTTTCACAACCTATTATTTTCATCCTCTTACTGCCTATTTGTTAGTATAAAAAGTAAAGCATGAAATAGACACTTATGCTTGTTTTATTAATATTATCTCTTATCATTACAAGTATTATGAAGAGTTGTTACTGAGGACTGTCATTTTTGAATTAGGTATAATGCTATAAGAACGCTCCTCTTTCACAAGATTTCGGTTGGGAGACATCCTCCATTTAAATTTTTTTTGTGGTCACTTGAACTCACAATTTCAAACTAAATGTGGCATTGAAATTTTACTTTTTATAAATTAATGTTTAGTACAGTAAGCCCCCAATGTATTGTAATAAACATTCAAGTTGGAAACTTTCACAGATATACTGTATAAGATTAACAGGTGTACTGTATAAAAACTCACTTTGTCAGATTAAGAAGGAATCTGACTTATGAACATTCTTGCAAAATGGAACTTGTTCATAAGCTGGGGATTTACTGTATACTGTTGCATTTCTAAATTTATTATGATAAAACTCCAAGAGTTAAAATGTCTCTTTAGTTAATACATGCACATGTATATTTATAAAATAACATTTATGTACCAAACTTCTTGTCACACTTGATGAACATTAGCTTTTATTTTAATTGCAACTTAAAGCTAGTTATATTAGTCACTTTCCCCTAGCTGCCACAAAATACACAACACCTGCAATTTGAAGACAAGTTTATTTTGGCTCATGGTTTTGGAGGGTTTGGTCCATAGTCTGCTTGCTCTAGGGCGTAAATGGCATGGTGAAAGGGCATGCAGGGAGAGAGCTGCTCAACTCATGGCAGCCAGGAAACAGAGTGAGAGGAGGGGAGGAGCCACAACAGTAATAACCTTTTCTGATGATTCCTCCAGTGACCTGCCCTTCCACCCAAGCCCGGCTCTTTACTGCACAAGAGCTCACCGATGGATTAATTCACTGGTGAGGATAGTGCTCCATCTTCCAGTTACCTTCTGAACATGGAAGATTTTGGGGGGATACTTTAGATTTAAACTGTAACAATAATTATAAATATATTATTAATTTTTCTGATTTTGTTTATGGATAAATATATTGTAAAGTCTGTAAATATAATGTGCTCTGTATAACCATCAGTGTGGCAGTAGTCAATCTAATATATAAATATGGTTTGCATAATAGTAATGGGTTAGTTAAAAAGGCCACAAATGAATCTTGCATTTAAGGTTTAATTTTCAATTTTGAGCAAAACAACAATTCAGTATATAGTGTTCTAATAGGTGCAAATTATCCATCTTATATCTCTGAAATTAGGGAGAAAAATCATTTGAATATCAACAAAGGACATGAAATCATAAGATTTTAAACCATATGCAATTCTACTAATAGACAAATACTTCTTGAGGATAAAGTAACTCATAAATATTTTATACTTTCTATCTATCCTGTCTGTCATTGTTTTACACTCTGATTTAATGACGGATTTTAGCATATTATGATCTCGTTCCACTGGCATCTGGAATAAATGTAAAACATAGGGCAGGCGTTCTGTTACAGCGTAAGGGTTGCACGAGTTGACTCAGCTTAACGAGATCTGAAAGTGTCATTTCTGAGTTCTTACATCAGCTGCCTGAAGTGCTACCTGGTGGTCTGTGCCACAGAAATTCCTAATAATGATTTCCTGTCAGCGGGCTAAGAAAACTTCATGTTCCTTTCTGTGTTAAAATCTGCTTGTTGGTGAGTTTTATTTAAAAAAAAAAACCCACTAGTTTCACATATGTCACTTCTAAGTAGTTATCATCTAGTTTGGCTGTTCTCTGAGTAAATGGAAAAGTCTATACTGCATACTCTCAATTTAAAAAAAATATATGATAAAGCTGCATTTATTGAGACAAAGTAACTGATTCAACTTTTGTAAATGGTTAATTTCTGATATGTTCAACCTAGGTAAGTGGGGCTGTGAAAAAACGTGCTTGGGAATGTTTCTGTTTTTAAGTCTGTTGATGAATATGAGTTAGTACAAATGTCTCTTGAAAGAATATTTTATTTAAAATAGTACTGATTAATTCTATCATCATTCTTATTTTTCTTCTGAGTTAATAAATATCAACGTGCTAAATACCTTGTCTACATCTTCCTCTAAACTCATATATACATACTTATACATACAAATTTTCATAAATACAGACTATCTAAGATGGAAGTGTCTAAATTTAATTTACAAAGTAGAATTACAGAGAGTTAAGTTTGCTTTCTGTTTTTAAGATATCATAGATATCCCTTCAGGTCAGTAGAAATAATTTAAATTTATTTTAAACAGTCACATAGTATATTTTCATATGTTGAATGAACCATGATTTACGCAACCATTCTTCTAGTGACACAGATTTACATTGCTTTTAGTTTAGTTTTGTTTTGGCTTTGCTGCTATAAATAATGTTTCAATAGACATTTCCAACTGGTAGCTTTTTTTCTGGCGGGCATATAAATTACTAGTTACTTTTGAAGGCAATCCAGAAATATCTTTTAAAAATAAACACATTTTCTAATCTGACAACTTCACTCCTGGAATTACTCTAGAGCAATCTCCAGCACCTCAGAATGTGACCACATTGGGAGATAAATTCTTTTTTTTTTTTTTTTTTGGTGGTGCTGGGGATCGAACTCAGGGTCTTGTGCTTGCGGGGCAAGCACTCTAACCACTGAGCTAAATCCTCAGCCCCAGGAGATAAATTCTTGAAAGCTGTGATCAAATTAAAATGAGGCCATCGGGGTGGGTCAGTCTGCCTGTGTTCTTACAAGAAAAGGGAATTTATGTACACAAAGGATACACCATAGACTCATGTGTGCACAGGAAAGGCCACCTGATGTTGCAGTAAGAGGACACCTAGAAACCCTGGAGAAAGTCCACTAGAAAAAATGCACCTTTTGACATCTTGATCAGCGACTTCTAGCCTCTAGAAACATAAGGAAGTACATTTTTGGTGTTGGAGCCATTTGGTCTATGGGATTTAGCTATGGCAGCCCTAGTAAATCATACATGGAGTCGTGTATGGACCTCATTCTCCATGACACTGATGTGTCTTGGGTGTTATCTTTCAAGTGATGGCATTCTTCACTATGCAGGGTTACAGGGTGTCACTGGCACTTCAGGTCAGTGTGGGCGCCAGGAAGACCTAAATACAATGATCAGTGTATTATTATTGGTCCAGATACCAGTGATGCTGCTAGAATCTTGTTCAGCATCCCTTTCTACCTACCGTCTAGTTTCTACAGGGGTTCAATGTTTTGGTGAATTTATAATAACTTGAGAATGTGATATAATGACTGCTTAAAGCTTTGATTCATTGGCATTCCGAAATGACCATTCTGAAAACAATCTGTATTTGGGTCTATAATTGCCTCCATTGTAATTTGAGATGGATTATAGATCAGAGAAACTAGGATACGAAAAACCAAGGATGATGGCAAGGAGAAAGAGCCACTGCTGATACCCTTGTCACAGATGCTGAGGAGACCTGACTGGCTGCAGCGCCGTGGAGTGTGTAGAGCAGGAAGGATGGGCTGAGTTCACTAAGTGCTGCCAGGCATTGGGGGCAGACACTGAATCAGAAGGGAGACAAAACATGGCAGACATGAAACCCCTATAAATAGAAATGTCTGAATTATCACCTTGGTGGCACGGTGATATCCTGTCACCTTAGCAGGCCATGATGCTGGGCAACCTTCCCAGTCATAGCACGATCCATATGAGGCACAGGAGAATAAAAGACACGGTTGCAACACTTGGGCGAGATGATAGGGAACGTGCCTTCTAGTCTACAACAGGGCCCCAGAAAAAGGCAGATTTGCTGGGCCATACACTAAAAACAAAAACTGGTAGTCCGTGTCATCAAGGTGAGTGACAGGTAGAAAATACTGTGACTGTAGAAAAATGTGAACTTTTAGAATTCATGACTGTGATTTCAGTCTTGAATATCTGCAGAACCTGAGGTAGACATGTTTAATTCCGTCCTATTCTTTTATATAAAATCAAAGGAACTGCCCACACCATATAATTTTTTTATAGCTCTGAACAGAAGTGGGAAGAGAGTACTGTCATCTCCACTTCTGTTCACTAGCATTTTCTAATCTGTCTTTCCCCATCCAATATTGAAATATATATGATATTAGCAATCAGGTAATTTCTTAAATTCTGCTTCAGAATCGACCGTATTACCAAACTAAGATAACACCAATTTGCATTTGCATAGAACTTTAATTTTTTGCTGATATTTTTGAGTCTTTGAGCTCACTTTTGAAATCATATTGCTTTATTCTTAGGTCTCAGGTTCTAGTAGATTACAGATCACAGCTAGATGTCTGCCAGGAAAGAAAATATAAAGAAACAGCTGCTCTGCAGTTTGTTACCCACGTACAGAGCTACTCAAAAGAATTAAAAAGTGAGTGGCAGCTCATACATTCTGGGGGCTTAACGAAGAGGAACTGGGTCCCTCAAGATCTTGTTGGAAATGTTCCTGTGTTCCCGGGTGTGCCCTGATCAGGAAAGTTGTGAAAAAATTGACAGATACATATTGTTAGAATTTCTACGGTTTATAATACGGATGTGACAGGCCACATAGCGGGCTTTCAAAATTGCCCTATTAAAAGTCATTGGTGTAACATTTTAGAATAAAATGCTGCTAACTGTTTTAATTAAATTATATATAGAAATAGTCTTCAAAAGAACTTAGAATACTGGATGTATTTCTGAGAAAAACAGACTCAGTGAAAGAAAAAATGGATGGCCTTTGAAATAGGAAACAGTCTTGTGTTTGAAACAGAGAGACATTTTCATTCAATGGTTTCTCTTTAGTTGTAATTTAAGCATGCACATTAATTGTTTAGGTCTTCCATCCTGTGTCTCTCATCTTATGAGCAGACTGAAAATTGCTTTGCTCTGTCCTTGAGAAAAGCCAGTGATGGGACACATTTCATATCCTATGCACAATTTCTCTTTCTCTGTCTCTCTGTCTCTCGCTTGTTCTCTCCCTGCCATGAGTCTCAGTTGCCAGCTGTTGGTTTCTGGTCTTTTCCTCAGCTGATTAAATTGATTTCAGATCATTTTTCTAGTTGATCATGAGTTCTCTTTCAGCCACCTCTGTTTCTATGTTTACTACTTTGCTGATTACACCGTTGTTCCCTCATTACCCTCTGACCTATGACAGCAGAAACTGAGCTTCTACCTTGGCGTCACATTACTACACATGTAATTGATTGCCACATTTGTTTAATTCTTCTCCTAAATGAATTATTTTGTGGACCAGCCTTCTAAAGGCCTATGTTTTCTTTCCTTGAACCTCAGTTTACCCGTGGGTTTACCCCACTGTCTCCTACCTAACCTTGTCGGCATCGGCCATTGGCCATCTCTATGTCCCCAGGCAGCTTGGTCTACTTAGGCTACCTAGTCATCAGGACTATTTTGAAGATTTAGCAAATATGTAGATTTGCTCCACCTGTCTCTTCTTTCCTGTAGAATGGTCTTAATTTTCAGCACTTTGCTTTGGATTTGTAGAGTCTCTTGTTGTCCTAAAATCACTGACTTCTGACTTTATTTCTGTTTAGTGCATCAACTTCTAGCCCTGACCTTTTCTCTTGTGATCCATCTTGTGTTCACATGAGCTCTAATTATGAAAAGATTTCTGAATAAATGATATTTGGAAGAACAGTCTCTGATTTACAAAGTAACGTTACACAGTACAAATATTTTTAGCTACCAGCTGTGTAAGCAGTAAGTAAGAGACTTTGAAGTGTTAAAAATATTTGGGATATGTCGAGTGGGAGTTGGCAAATACCCCAGGGAGAGAAAAGCCCTAGATATGATACATCTGGCACACATTTTAAGATGCTCTATTTTTAGTTTATATTTGAAATCCGAAGAGATCCAGGGGTGTTTTCCTTTGAAAAGAAGCAAAAATGACAGAAGTGTTTGAAGGCAACTTGAAATTTCCGGTCTCCTTTTCCTCTGCTCTTCAAATTAAAATGGTCATGATGCCCAGTTTAATTCTTGAATTATAGATCATTCTGAAATCTTTGAAAGAAAATGTTACGTAATATCCAATTATGAATGAAGAAAGTATGTGTAACATCTTTTTTTGTTTGCAACTCTGTGTTATTATTGTCATTACTATTTTCCTAGTTAATATTTCTTGGCTTCTAGTTGCAACATAGATACTGGTTGAACTCCTAATGTTCCTTCATCATATGCAAAGATCATACTAGAAGTTCTCCTGAAGTTATGAGTAGAAATTCAATCCCCAAGCCTTCTAATAGGTTTGAGAATGGGGTCCTGGTCTGGGAGTGTGTCAGAGTGTGCTCATGTGTAGAGGTGGTGTAAGAAGTAAGAGAGAGACCGTCAAGAAATCTTAGTGAACTCCCCTTGACTACTACATCCCTCAGCTCCTGGAAGGCAGAAAATGATTAATTCCATGTTAAGAAATGCCTCAAATGAAGCCATGCATGGTGGTGCATGCCTGAAATCCCAGTACTCTGGAGGCTGAGGCAGGAGGTTCACTGCAAGTTTGAGGCCAGCCTGCACTACATAGTGATTTCAAAGCTAGCTTGAACTGTATATCAAAATGCTGTCTCAAAAACAAAGCACACACAAAACAACAGCAACAACAAGAAATTTCTCAACGTGACACACTTACCATTACAGCTCATTAACTAAGAACATTTTTGAGGTAAAAGATAAATGGTGATTATCAACAGATCTTCACTAGCACAACAACAGGTATGCTGACCAGTGGACCAGAGCTGAGGATGCAGAAACAACCCCAAGCACCTTCAGCCATCTGACATTTGACAAAGGGGTCAAAAATAGACACTGGAGAAAAATAGCCTCTTTAACAAATGTTGCTGGAAAAACCATTATGCATATGCTGAAGACCAAACCTGGACCCCCATCTCTCCCCATTTACTAAAATTAATTCAAAATGAATCAAAGACCTAGACAAAAAGGCAGAAACGCTGTGTCTGCTGAACATAAAATGGTGAAATTCTTGGAGATATGAGTATAGGCAAGGACTCTGTGAACAGAACTCAAAAGGCACAAGAAATAATACCAAGAATGAACAAATGGGATTAAATCAAATTAAAATCTTCCTCGCAGCAGAGGGAAACACCAACAGAATGAGGAGACAATGTACAGAATGGGAAAAAATAGTCCCAGATGCTTCTTAAGCAGAAAACTAATATCTAAAATATATAAAGAACTCCAAAACTTAGGTCCCTCAAAATAAAAGACCTAATAAAGATGCACAACTAAAATGAATAGACATGTCTGAAAAGAAGTACAAATGGCAAGTAAGTACATAAAAGAAGTTTAGCAGCATTGGCCATTAGAGAAATGCAAATCAAAACAACACTGAGATTTGATCTTACTCCAGAAAGAATGGCTACCATCAAGGACTCAAAACACAACAAATGCTTGCAAGGATGTGAGGAGAAAAGGAACTCATATGTTTGATGGGAATGTAAACTAGTAGAACCACTATGGAAATCAGTATGGAGATTCCTCAAAAAACTAAAAATAAAAGTTCCCTTTGACCCAGCTATACCTTTGCTGGCTGTCTTCCTGATTGTTAATGTCTTCAGATTACAGTGATACTTGCATACCCATGTTTTTCACAGGACAATTTGCAATAGCTAAATTATAGGAGTGTCCTATATGTCCATCAACAGATAAAGAAAATATGATTTATATACATGATGGAGTACTACTCAGCCATTAAGAAAGATACGTTTGAGTCATTTGTAGGAAAATTCATATACTTAACTCCATAATGCTGTGTGAAATAAGTCAGACACAGAAGGTTATAGGTTTATTATGTAGGTTTTCTTACATGAGAACCCCAAAGTATAAATAATTTAAAGAGCAAATTTAAAGAGAGAATCATAGGCAACACGGAAGTAAACTTTGTGGAGATAGGAAGGGAATCTGGGGAAGGAGGGAAAAGGGAAAGCAGGGGGAGGGGCATAAAATGAGTTCTGCTGCAATATGTATGAAATAATTCCACAAGATGAATGTAATCATTATGTATCACAGACAAAAACTACTACTAATAAAAAACATTTTTGTATAGTTATCACTTCTTACTCCCAGTAGGGCTGTGAGTCACTAAACCATTGTCCCCCTCTCAGCGCGTGTTATATCATTCATGGTTCACAGGGACACCTGATGGCCAAGGCTTCCTCTATGAATCTGCTGCTTTGTTTTCAGGTACTTGAAATTCTCTCTCTCCACTTAGGGACAGTATTAGGTTGTTATAAACATTTCCTGCCTCTTTCTAATGAGACAGTGTTACTTTTTTTTTTTTTTTCTTTTGGTGCTGGAGATCGATCTCAGGGCCTTGTTTGCAAGGCAAACACTCTAACCACTGAGCTAAATCCCCAGCCCTGACAGTGTTACTTTTTGACCAGATTTTTTTTTTTTTAAATCTCTGCTATGAACGTAATCTAGTTGGGAGATATTTTTTCTAGTCTGTCACAACTCTAATAGTGATTTGAAAAAGTAATACGTTAAAATTTGTCAATTATCTTTTCTTAAAAATGTCTCTTAACTGTCTACTCTATTAAAGTTTTATAAATCTATCCTTAATACATTTATGATTACTATTATTTTATAATATTAAAAAGGTACATTAAAAATTTAGTTGAATTTTAAATGAGGATGGTTCAGAAAAATGTATGTTTGTGTTATATTCAAGGTATTTTAGGAGTATCCGTGTGAAAATTTACAGCAGTCTTAAATGTACATATTAATTTATGTTTCCAGCATTTATTGTAGTGTTCATAAAACAAAGATCTAGGTTTACAAATTCATTAGTAGATTAATTACACTTGTAGCAACATTTAATATCATCAGTTTTTCTTAGTTTTGACTGATATTGTGTCACAAATGCTTTAAGTTTTAAATCACTATTAAAAAATAAATAAATCACTCTATTAAGCCTAGTTGAAATCGAAATTTACTTGCTTGTCTGCGGAGATGCATTTACAACAATTAAGAATTTTGCTATTATTGACATGTGGCCAGTGACCTGCAACATCTCTGAGGAGAAGTGAAAAGTATTTCTGGGCCAGATTTCATCAAAAATCACCAACTAAACCTTTGACAAATTTAAAAGACAATTTGCTCAGTTATCTGTGTAGCAGAGAGAAAATCACGAGAAATATACACCAAAACCTTCGATTGTGAGTAACTTGTTTCGTGAGTGTTCTGCCAGAGGAGCAAACATTTCTAATAAGTTTTAGTTTGAGACAGGAGTGTTGGCTTGCAGTGTGAGTAGTATGTGATGCTGAGTGTCACAGGATCACAACTGAGCTGATGGTTCTCTCTCTCTGCGTGGGTGATCATCTCCCATAACAGTAAGAGGTTATAGACGAAGTATCACGTACAGAGGAGGAGGAGAAAAATGTGGAGGAATCCTTCACTTCACATGAGATTAGGGAGATGTATAAAATGTGGAAAAGTGGAAAGTTTTGCAGAAAAGCACCACCCCAATAAGGCCGCTGCAGTGCAAGTGATGAGTCTGTTTGATGACAGCGTACATTTCCATAAAATCCTCAAAAGGAGGCA